>DVZK01001136.1:0-10054 GCA_018236665.1 Calephelis perditalis
ACGGTTGCACAACTACGATCTACCCAATCGCCCCTTCCGTGTGGTAGTGTACATTATATTAACCTTTCTTTGAAATTGTTTATGATAAATATTTGCACACCAGAATATCGAAAAATATGTGGGTATGCTTAAATATTTATATAACAACTTTATAACTCACATATTCCTAACTTTTTTAATAATGACAGAATATTTTTTCCAACAGCATCTATGTTAAATGGAAGCCCGTCTGGTCTCTAGTTGTTGAATTGTGGCGTGGTCCAATACTTTGATAAGTGTTCAAAGCCTAAATAAGGCTACTGCTTACTATCGTCATAATTCAGTGATCTTAAGTAAAACAAGCATTAACACTATTTAATTTATTTATTTACAAGGAAATATTTTACAATAATTTTACAAGTTACCTATCTTAATATACATTGTACCTACTCACATCAATTAATTTATTCGGCAAGGGATTTTTCATCCAGTTAAATTTTATATAAAAATGATCACAATAAATTCGTAAAGTTTTAAAAAATGTAAATTGTAAAAAATTTGTTATCATAAAAATATCACAAACTTAAGTTAAAAAGAAAAAAATTAAAGACTTAACTTGAAATAACATTAATAATATTAAACTGGCTTTAAAGAAATAACATTAATAATATTAAACTGGCTTTAAATTCAGTCAATTACAAGTAAATCAATAATTTTGAAAATTGTATCTATAAATGAGAAATGTTCTTCAGAAACAGTTCAACACATAAATAGTTTTAAAGATTTGTAAACAGAACTTTGATGCAAATAGTTTCCATTCTTTAAATACCTATTATACTAATTTCTAAAAAGGCGACTATAGTAATGGCAGTGGTGAACTAACATTTAGTTTATGCTTTTGATTTAGTTCTTGAAAATTCCTGTATGTGGTCGTATTCTGAAAAACCAGAATCAGTATCATAATACGCGTAATCGTAACTAGCATCTTCTTTTTTATTGGGTGGATTGGCAAAATGTGGAGGACGAATAGTAGACTGGGTAATTTGTTTAACGGGGTGAGTAGAACCATTCCGTGTTGGAGTATTTCTGACAGATGCTTCAGTAATCACTTTAGGTGTTGATGATGGAACACTGTTGGATACAAAGTTATATTCAGGAGCTGAAGGTGCATCATAGGGTCTCGATGTAGTCGTGTAAGGCTGGTAAAAATCAAAAGCACGTTGAGTATTTTGTTCCGCTCTTTGTTTTATTGTTGTCGAATAAGTTTCTGCAGTGTTTGTAGTGGACGTTGAGAACGGTGTTGGAGTAGGTCTAAAAGGTCTCGGTGCAGATATATTTGGCTTAGGGAAAGGTTTTACTTGTTTATTTTTATTTTGTTTTTGATCTTCTGGTAATCTATTTCCACTGGCTGCTATGTTCAATGAGTGTGCACCCGATAGTAGCTCTGCATCTCGTTCATATAACTCTGGTCTATATTGACCATCGTCTTCACCTTGAGGGGGTCGATATTGACCATCATCTTCACCACTGTCTGCGTAATTGGATGATACAGTACTGAAACCTAGGTTAGTATTATATGCAACGGTATTAACATTGAAATTATCTACTCGAGTTGTAGTGTAAAATGTTGTGGTAGAAGGGGTTGTTGGGCTTGAAAAATAATTTGGTTTTGATACAGAAAATTGTACAAAGTTGTTCTTTTCAGGTTCATAAGAGACACTATTAAAATTTCTATAATCCGGTGTATTCGTCGCTCGTGCAACGTTGAAATCTGAAGCTGTAGATCTGTCATTATTAAAATTTAAATTACGAGCACGATTGAATTCTGTTTCTTTTGGAGGTTGAACGTTAAAGTTGTTTTTAACTTTAAATTCTTTGTTCTCGTTTTGGAATTTCAACCCAGGTGTGGATTGGGAATCAAAATTGTAAAGTTCTACTAAACCGTCATTATTATTGTTACGTGTAGGGGATGGAGTTGAATGTGTAAATGTTTTTGGTGAATAATTGTTTTGTTTGAAATATTGGATGTTTTTAGGAGTAACTTTGCTAACTTCTATATATTCGTCATGATATTTAGCCGGTAAATTCGCAAGTGTAGGTGGCACCTTATTAGTGTCTAAAGATGGTCGTCTATTAAAATCTTGTTGTTCCCGATCTGGTTGATTTGCGAACGTAGGCGTTTCTTTTTTAACTTCATTAAATGGGCGTCTGTTAAAATCGTGTTGCTGTTCTGAATATGTCTGTAATTTTATTTTTTCTCTGGAGTCAAATTGAGATGAATCTTTTTTAACATCAGTGAATGGGCGTCTGTTAAAATCTTGTTGTTGTTCTGTATATGTCTGTAATGTTTTTGTTTCCCTAGAGTTAGATTGAGATGTCTCTTTTTTAACATCAGTAAATGGGTGTCTGTTAAAATCGTGTTGCTGTTCTGAATATGTCTGTAACTTTATTTTTTCTCTAGAGTCAGTTTGAGATGTATCTTTTTTAACATCTGTGAATGGGCGCCTGTTAAAATCTTGTTTTGGTTGTTCCGAGTATGTCTGTAATTTATTTTTTTCAATTGACTCAGATTGGGGTGCTGGTGTGGAAACATAAATAGGACGTTTTCGAATTGATTTACGTTTTGGTGGGTCATACTTTGGTTGTGTTGGTGGTTGTGAAGGAGAAGTTGGTGGTGTTGTATATTGAGTTGGATTCAGTGTAACTCGCGTTGTGGGTTTCCTGAAAGATTGGCGTAAGTGTGTTACAGATACAGAGGATTGAGTTTGAGAAACTGGTTCATCACGACCACGATCTCGCTGACCACTGAAGAAATCTGAGGAATGCGCAGTACGAAGGTCAGAGGCGCCAGCGTTAGATGAAATACTGTTCTGTGACAGACGCAGGTCACCTGTTTCTGCACGCTGAAGACCATATTCCGTTTCTTCTTCACGATTTGCAGAAGATGACACTTTCTTAGTGTCATAAACTGTATCAAAAAAAGAACATTGTTATTAAACACGGACAGGAAAATTGTCTTAAGAATAGAAGTGACTAGCCTGAATATATCAGATAAAATTTAGTCTTCTTGCTAAATCACTTTGGGATTAAAATACACTTTTCTGATTCGTATAAATATGCATCGAGTATTTTTGTTTAAGTTACAGTGTAATACAAATTATATGAGTTTGCAAACATCCAAATACAATTAATACATTAATTCAAAGTAATACGTCTAATAAAATTATTAAAATAAAACTAGATAGATTTTTGTAATTAGGTAAGTACGTTCTTATTGAAATTCACACAAAAAGTTGATACCTTAATTCCATATTTTTATCACTTCTATAAAATTTTAGAAATGCTTTTCTTTTTGTTACTTACTGTAACAAAAAGAAAACATTTCTAAAATTTTATATAGATGGTTAACAGTATTTATTTACTATGTAAGACTAGTTGTTTTTCTATAGTTTATAATTTGTCCATGTCAAACCAAAAAAAATCAAACCGTCAATTTAAGCGACATAATGTAAGCAATATATAAAAACACAAGGCTACACTTTGTGCAATTTGTTTAACAGATAAAATCGTAAAGTTATATTATGAATTTGATTTAAATAGACGTTAAAGTAAATTTGTACTAATGAATATTCAAAATAGTGGAGTTCTAATGGCATATAATTTTATTTAAAGCCTTTTTTTTATTCTTACTCTAAGATTATTACTTATTACACATGTTATTGTTATTAGCAACCAATCAGGGATGGTTCATAATTTTAGGAGTAGGTACTTATTAAAAAATTACACTTTTTTTATTTTTTTTATTTCATTTACAATTTGATTTTTTGACATGGAGATATTAGAACAATTCAAAACCACTTAATGAATTTATTTTATTCGGACAGTTTTAAATATGATGAGATAAATTATAAACTACCTAATAATTTTATTATAACCTTACGGTGACTATGTTTTAAATAAAAACGTTGGGACATGTTTTGTTATTGTAATATTATTACTGAGAGTAATTTTACAAAGTTGCGGTAAGTAAAAATTTGCACACAATTGAGATTTCGTGGGTCACTTGGTATTTCATAAAGTGTGCAGAGCCGAGTCTGGTTGCATCAAAACCCACTTAAATTCTGAAAACTAAAGGAATACATTGGCTGTAATACTATTGTTTAATTATTAAAAAATACGCATGTCTTCATCTTGTTGGGATGTATGCAGGCGGAGAACGAGTACCAGAATACTTGTAATTTTAATTTTGTTTTACTCAGCATATTTACTTTTTCATATACTTAAACTTAATCACATATTTTGTTATATGAGATGTTCGAGTTAAAACAAAAATTTTAAATACGTAGTAGGTATCAAATTAAACATTCTGCTTCTTTCACATTTGCAGCAATACTTATACTTATAATTGCATTGGTTTTGTAAACATTATGCATACTAACTGTTTATCAAAGATATAAACAGTTTCTGTTTACTGTATTTCAAAAAACTAAGTAATTTTTAATTAAAATGATATGAGTTTGACTGATTTTAATCAGAACCATTACAAGTTTAAAATCGTATGTTATTCAAATTTATAATCCCATCAATGTAATAATTTATAGTTTGTTAGTTGTAATGTAAGTTTGTTAATTTCTAAAAATTCTTAATTTTCAAAATCATTGAAACATTCGTGATAAAGAATACAAATAAGACGTATGATTTTAATGGTGTAACTCTCGTAGCTTTTTAAGTTTTGCAGCAAAAGCAAGCAGGTGTTCAAGTTTACTAATTTATTGACACGTATGCCATCAAAACATAAACAAATTGTCAAAGTAGTTGTAAAAAAAAGTATCTTCACGCCCATATCCCCAAAGAGGTAGGCAGAGGCACAACCAGGGCACCCACGACTAGCCAAAGACACTAAGTCCCAAAATATGATAGGTAGCAAGCCTATCGCTAACACAAATATATAATTTGCTTACTGTGGGATCAGAATCAGTTTGTGTTACTCATCCAGGGATATTTATATATAATATTAAATTCTGCCATCTGGTTATTCCTAGCTGCAGTTTAACGGAACAATCCAGTAGCATAAATTACTAGATTATCGCCAGCCAGCGATACCCTCGTCAAATTCCAATGAAGATACAAACTAAGAAACTAAAAATACGGACCATATGTCAATAGATAATAAAAAGAAAATAAAAAGTTTAAGTTGCTGTCGTAGGTATATTTTACTGTTGCGGTGTTTTCGATTCCGGGCTCCTACAAAGAGTAATGGCTAAGTGCCTTCCGCAACAGGTTCTACGCTCTTATGCAGCTCTCGCCAGCAGCATTACTCTCTAAGCTCTAAAAAGCAGCACATTAGAGGGATCACTACACCGTGACCAATTCCAACGACCTGCCCTGATTACCAATTCCTGCCACGATATGATCTGTGCTAGTCATCGTGTAGTAAACTTACCACGTGAAAGATTAATCATGAGCTTCATATTGTCAACGTATTGACAATGTACCTAACGTCAAGGTTGTCGTGCAAAAGCTAGATATCGTACCATGAGACAAATGAAATGGTTCAATGTTAGAATAGCACTCATTTAGACACAGTATATTATTTAGATATTTAAATTTGTTTGCTTTTATCGTTCCGTACCGTCCGAAGGCTAAAAACCGGAACATTCTAATCTCATAGAATTTACGTCTTTGGTTATAGTATATCTAAAAATAGATTTACCCTTCCATTATCTGTATCAGGAACATAAATACATTTACATCCAACTTTTACATTAAAAATTCAAAGGCAAGAGCCCTTTGCGTCGAAGACTGAGGTAAAAATAAAGTCAGAAAACTTGAAAATAGTTCATGAAATATTTACGACAAAACTGTAAGACACCATATCACAGAACATAATCTTATGTGCGGTCATAAATATGTAAAAAGACTCGATGTCAAAGGTTAAAGCGGGAACATACATTTATTTTAAAACAAAGAAATGTACGTGAGGTGCGAAAAATATCCAATTTTGCCGCATTTACCCGGTAAATTGATGTCATTTTTCTCCCCGATAACCGCCATCTTGCTCAGTGGCGCTACAGACGTTTTTTGATGAAAACCTTATGTAGACTGAGTTAAAGATAAGTTTTTACGATGAATTACAGAGATTTTATTTGTTTGGCTTTGTACTGCTTATAATATACATGTATAGATCATTGTAATAAATCTTCTATGAATCAGGTTTTTAGCGTAGCGAGATAACGACTCCGTCACCTAAAGTAATAATAATAAGACGTAGTAATTTAGATTTGGTAGAATTTTGAGATGCTTTGTTTAGGATACCTTATATCTGAATCGAAGTTAAATAAAATGAAAAATATTTATTTGCGGAATTTTGCCATAATCCCCACGCTTGGCGGGCGGGTTGGGGATCAACAGTATGTTGGAAGCTTTCACAAGGACGCTGCTGCCCGTCCTGCGTCAGCAATTTTACTTCCACCCACCTTGGAACGGTTAGACCACCGTTCGTCGGTTGACTGATTGCGCTGGTGGCACATACCACACAGCGGGCGGTGAGGACGTCACTTCCCTACGCCTTCACGAGTGGCTTCACGAGTACGGGTTCTCGAGTGGCGGCCCCGCACCGGAGGACCTCCCACCCGGTGGACTGATGATCTGGTCAAAGTCGCGGGGAGTCGCTGGTTACAAGCGGCTGGTGACCGTGAATTGTGGCGCTCTTTGGGGGAGGCCTATTTCCAGCAGCGGACATTTTCCGGCTGATGATGATGATGATGGAGATTAATTATAAATACATACAATAATTTTAACATGTAAATAAATGTCATCGCGTTGGACTTAACTACATGAGGTCCGGGGATCCATTCCCCGGTCGAGCAACAAAAAGAAAATTTGGTTTTTCCAATTTTCTAATAAAACAAAGTGTTGATCAGGATTAGATATGTGCCCGGTTGGCGATAGGCTTGCCATCTATTACATTATAGGACTTAATGTCTTCGGCTAGTCGTGGGTGGCCTGGTTGTATCATTATACCTCTTCGGGATATGCATGTGCAGTTTTTTTTATAAATAAATGTAACCCAGACAGGGTTACATTTATTACCACTACCACTATTTTCAAATTGAGCCAGTCAGGAGAAAAACGGCAAATCAACCTCTACTACCAGGAAAATAACCAATCTGCCTTTTCCTGCCACCGCTTCCAAACCTAGCTGGGCAGGAGAAGAAACGGCGAAACAATGCAATTTAATTAATCATTTTTATTTATTCTAATTATTCTTATCTGCAAGAAAATCTTTGACACTATAAATATATGTAACATATCGTATAAAATAACATAAATTCCTGCCTCTATGACATCAATATTCGCAACTATCTTGTTCCGGTTTGGGGGAAAAAATGCATACTCAATAAAATAAAGCTACTAAGTGTGAGCCGGACTCGTCCATGAAAGGTTCTGCAGTTGTTCTGCATAGCAATCATAGTATAAAAGTTATTTCAGTCTATGTAAAAGTTCATAATGTATACTTTACAGTTGTTGCGGTTTACATGTCTTCTGCAATACGCGCTTTAATGTCAAAGACATTATATTTTAAGGCTTACGCTAAACGCTTTCTCTCTTAACTACACAGCACCTTCTCTTGACAGTGAATTACAACTATATTCCCTGTCGGTGTCACAGTACCTTTTAAAACAACTACTTACAAGAATTCGTTCAACCCAATTTCTAATGGTAGTTTTTAAGTGTATGGTTTTATCCGTTGTAAGCAGGTACCCCTTATATTCTGTTTGCCAAATTTTTTGATAATGCTTAAATACAAACAATGGCAGAAAAACTTCTACCACATAATCATTGTTGCGGTACTTTGACAGCTCGTAAAAGCCAAAAGGCGAACATTACTGTTACTTATACCGTGACATCTGACTAGGTGGTATAGTTTCGCAGTGACTTGCCCGGATTGGTACCACCACCTTAATGATACTAATATCTGGATATACCTATGAGTTTAAATAAAAATAATGAAATGTTTTTAATCAACGCCTTTATCCCTATAAATCTCTGAAACCGAGCCTAAGTGCTGTTCAGTGACTAACGTCTTGACCATCACAGAATCTTTATTTAGAGAACTTGTAGAAATTATATAATAGTTTTTACTAACGCATTTTAACCCTAAAGTATTGATTTCCTAATAATTTAGCTACGCTGGTCCATAGCATTTAAACCATCAACGTTCCCTTACTTCTATATTTTCAAAGAACCACTTTCTATAAATGATTTTACGAATAAAAAAGTCCATTTGAAACCACGCTGTAAACTCAATCACCAACACACCTTTAGACGCAAAATCGAACGTGATTGGGCCTTTAATTCGTTTATGGATTACCTTCACCTGGCAACACTGAATAGAAAGTGAGTTCGTGTATAGCCTTTCATCACTTGTGCTTACACATACACGTTATTCAAAATGGCGGACTGAAAGGAATTATAATTTGAAAATGGAATGGCTTTTCTTTTTTCGGTGTGAAAATATTATTGTTAGCCAGCTTGCCGCTTTAGACGCTTTAGCATTTTATGTATTTTTCATTTTTTTAAACCCTTTTGAAAAATAACATTTTTTATGGTTTTAAAGTAATCATTCAATCTAAAGTGCCCAATGTTATGTGATGTCCAAAGTTGGTAGTGACGACTAGTCAAACCTCCTCACATCAACTAATTCGTTTTAAATGTTAAAACAAAAAACAATTCACGGTAGACACAAATTCAATCTGAGACTTTCGTGGCATTCATATACCAAGCAAGAAGAGATCGTTTAGATCATTGTCACTATCTTACCTATTTATGTCATAACTTCGGTGATCATGGCTATTGCGAGGCAAGCGCCAATTAAGTTGTCAGAAACGCCCTGATTTATGACTAATAAATATCGCTAAGACTCATCTGGATTGATATAACCACCTTATAGTGCCCACCACATATATTGCGCAAACAAATTTTTTTTTTCTCATTCTTGCTTTCTTTTTCCTTTTCTATAATGTCGTAACGTTCTTCCGTCTGGATTCCGTCCGTTCCGTTCTGGGTGCAAGCGGCTGGTGACCGTGGCTTGTGGCGCTTTTGGGGGAGGCCAATGTCCAGCAGTGGACCTCCTCCGGCTGTTGACGATGATAATGATGTTCTTCCGTCATAACGTAATTGTATGACGGTGTCATGTTCTGGGTTCATGGTTGCCAAGTTCTCCTCGAGTAGAATAGCCGGTTAAATTACTTGGGAAAAAGTCCCAGGTGTCTAGAGCCGCGTGCGTTTCTTACCAGACCAGACTTTTTCATGAATAAATATAACGTCTCTCTATACGCATGGATGATAACAGAGTGACGGTGTTTATTTAATCTGTTTTCGTTGCAGCCTTGCAATTATATTTTTGCCTCAATTAAAGGAAAACACTCATTTTGTTCAACATTCAGCTTTAATTGACGGACTTTTAATAAAATAATCTCTCCAAATATAATCCCCAATTAACGGGGAAACAAACAATACTCCAACGTTTTTTTCCTCAATGCCCCAAAAGAGATCTTTGTTGTTGATTATTTGCTAAAAATAAAAACCAATTTCGTAATGTACTTTTAATTTTGCCTGGAACTCTGCAATAAATATCTCATTTTATTGTTTCGAACAAATAAAATTGTAAGCCCGATATACCTTTGTTTAATAATAAGCTTTATAAATAAATTCTGAAAACAGATTCTTCATAAGCAATATTTGTAAAACTTTTTTATGCTTTTGGGTGCCTAATACCTAAGATTTTGTAGACTTTTAAAATAGTTGTTGTTGCTTACGAATAACTAAAATAGACAGAATACGTGTTCGCCGCTGGGGTCTAGCGGTTCAAGTGTTGGACTTGATTTCATTAGGTCCCGGGTTCGAATTCCGGGTCGTACAATAAAAAGAAAATTTGGGTTTTCCATTTTCTAATAAAAAAAAGTTGCTCAGGATTAGATATGTATAGGCTTGCCTCCTATCACATTGTGGGACTGACTGGTTGTGCTTCTGCCTACCTCTTCGGGGATATGGGCGTACTTGGGATATGGCG
>DVZK01001137.1:0-10052 GCA_018236665.1 Calephelis perditalis
TACAAATGTATATAGTGGTCAGCGGGTAATTGAGTGCCAGCTTTCAGTAAAATGCTTTAAAATCTGTGTATTTCGTATTTCCCGCTTTCGTAGAAATTGCATTTAAAGTGATGTTGGGATACCAGTTTATCTTAAAAATGTTTTTCCAAATTAACTTTAAATATATATAAAATATACACATATGTTATACAAATGTATATAGTGGTCAGCGGGTAATTGAGTGCCAGCTTTCAGTAAAATGCTTTAAAATCTGTGTATTTCGTAGAAATTGCATTTAAAGTGATGTTGGGATACCAGTTTATCTTAATAATGTTTTTCCAAATTAACTTTTAATATATTTAACATATACACAGATGTTATACAATTGTATATAGTGGCCAGCAAGTAACTGAGTGCCAGCTTCCAGCAAAATGCTTTAAAATCTGTGTATTTTGTATTTCCCGCTTTCGTAGAAATTGCTTTTATATTAACGTGGTTAACGTCGTGGTGGTCTGGGGCGAAATTTTTTTCTTTCTTTAAAATTTATAGAAATGTATCCCAAGCACAGGGCAAGTGCTAAAATAAAAATACATTCTTAGACATGTTTCATGAAAATCGGTTGAGCCGTTTATAAGTTGTGAGGGGGAGAAAGTGGCGAGATTAACCGATTTTTATTTTTTAAAGGGACGTCAAGTTTTTGTGATGTGGTTTTTTTTAAATTTTTAATTTAATAGTTATATAAGCCTTAGCTTGCGTTTTTCAGAGGACGCAATTTTCATTATTAATTATTTTAATGTGTTGGAGGGTCAGTAGAAGGGTCAAGTTTGTGGGGTCGCCACACTTGACCCCGACCGGCATCTTCAAAATGTTCACTTGGTTTTGCTAATAACTTTTTTGTCGGTAAGTGACCAATAGCGATAAAAAGTAATAGAAATAAAATTACAGAAAATTTAATTTGCTTCATCTTAATCGATTAAATTTTCTGTAGGGTTGCTAGTTTACTAGATATACCGCGAAAACCCTTTGTACCCCTTTATCCAAGGTGGCGGCCGGGGTGGCGACCCCACAAACTTGAACTTAAGCTTCTACTGAACCCTACACATTAGAAAAACTAAATTGTGTCTTCGGAAAAAAGCAAACCCTAAATGTACCTAACTTTTCAATGGACTCTTACATTTGCTAGCATATATTTATACCATCATGATAACTATATTATATTTATATATTATTTTTCATTTAGAATAAAATAATAGAATTAAAAAGGTAGGCATAATGCCGAGGTGGTCCGATGTAAATTTTGTTAATATCCCACTAGCAGTTTTGAGTAAGATGTAAAAATGTATAAATTTGCATGTACTATATAAGTATGTTGACGTCATCATTGTCAATGAATTCCATCAGTTTTCCATGTTTAAGGGATTTATTGACCCATAACTAAGGCATCGTCTGTCTTTCACAGATATATTTATATAGATTCAGGTGTAGGACTATGATAAAAATTCTAATCTTTTAAACCAAAAGAGAAGGCAACAAATTTAAAAATAGGATAAATATCTTTAATTTGCTACTCTACTTTGTTTGGTAACGACTAATAGTGTGAAAACTTAAAAATAAATTAAACATAAAACAAAAAGTATGCCCCGGGTGAGGATCGAACTCACGACCTTAAGATTATGAGACTTACGCGCTGCCTACTGCGCTACCGAGGCGATAGGTAACGACTTGAAATAATTTAAGATTTTGCGCAATACACCGATGAATGTAAAACTACTAGAATAATATTGTCAAGGACTAGTTTATTCTTCTGACTTGACCTAGAGTTTTTTATATATAATAATCAAAGTCAAACACGCCAATGATTTTCCTAATATGTAGTAAGAAAATTAAGTACATGTAGTTTATGGATAGCAAAGATGTTTCCCTGTTTTTCTCTTTTATGAACCTTATCCGGACAACAGCAGCACAACAAAAAAAGAATTAGCAAAATCGGTCCATCTGTTGCTCGTTCGGCTAAATAAGTGTCAGATAATACCACTAAGACCGTGAATGTTACAATGTACTCGTAGAATCTTAGGAGTGTAGAGACTTATCCACATTGTTGACACCACAGATTACTTAATTGTAGCAAGCTACAGATAAGACAGTTAATCTTTCAAAGTTTCCGAAATAATCCGTTATGCATTTTGGCGCTAGTAAAAAATTAATAATCTGTGACTAATAGGGAGTGAAAAAGCACGAATTGAAATATCGATATAGTAGGACTGCGCACATCGGCTTATCGATATCGATAATTTAATTATGTAGGTACTCGAAATAGTACCCATTAGTATATTTGAAATTGTTAAGTTTATGGCCGCACTCAGAGACGTCAATTAAGATTTAATAAGTCACAACTTTGTATAGGAAATGTCGACGTGACTGATTTTGAGATAATCGAAGTCTCTAGAGTACCTACGGCTGTTAAATTTTAGCAAAAATAAAACAATGAAACATATTATTTTTAAATTTATTTCTTTTTTCTTAATCTTAATGATTTATATTTTTTTAAAGCAAGCATGTGAGGCTGGCTAAATTTATTTATAAATTTTTCTTCAATCTGCCCTTTTAAAATTCTGTTTATAGTTTTGCACCAATTGTGCCCTTGAATTCGCACAACCATTCCAATAAATAATTTATGGAGCCTTTGGCTGTGCTCCGTACATCCAAGCCAGGAAAACGAAATATTTTTTTCTATAAATTTCTTTAAATTTGAAACTGTATTTTTTTTATAAGAATACACATTAAGATAGTTGTGTATTAGTTGAGCACAATCCCTGTATATTTTAACAAAGTTTTCATTAGGATACGCCAAGTTATTTCTTTTTAAACTTTTATACTCTCTGAACTGTATATAATTATGTAGTTCAGAAATGTTTTTACTCATGTAACTTTTAAAGCATGCTCGACATTTAATAGATTTATATAACTTTTTGCAAATAAAACCTGCAGTGTATGCCGAACACTGAACTTTAATGTTTTCCGCTACTGTTTGACCCACTTCAATTTCAGACATCTGTAAAGTGTGGATGTTTTGATACATAAGCGGGGAGACATTTTCTTTATCTTCTTCTTCATTGGAAAATAAAAAAGAGATATCTAGTATTGTCTCCCCTTCATCCTCTTCACAATTAGAAAATTGTGATTGGGGACTCAGAACATTTGATAAAATCAAAGATTTAAAAGAATATTTGAATGTATTTGCATCCGGGTTTACATTTCTATAGTTCATTGCTCTGAGTCTGCCAAAAAAGTTTTCAAGTGGGTCTTGATTAATATACCGTGGATAAAAATATTTTACTTTAAATTTATTGAATAATAACTCTGATATCCTTATAAAACTTTCTAACGTTGTAATCCAACCTTCCAGGGATGGAACTCTAACAAATCTAGTATTTCCTGCTTGGATAGCACGCTTGCTAGTTTTATCAATAAATTTCAGCTCTTTCAATTTTTGTAAGGCTTCTTCCCAGAAGTGTTTATGGTTCGAGTTGGGCTTAACTGCTCTTCTTAATTTCCCAGCCTTGTTGCCTCCCGGATAACCATTTACACTGTCGAACAAATTGTCAAAAAATTCAACTACATCTGCAGTGGTATTCATAGTGCAGTCGTCTTGGTTGCTAGTATGTAATGTTCCTGTAAAAAATAAGGACTTACATAAAAGTAATACATATACAATATATGTAGTACATCCTGTATAAACTCCAAACTTAATCGATTTTGATGAAACTAATTAATAATTATCTACAGACTTATCTTTATAACTATATAGCCACCTCTGTGGTCCACTATTTTGTGTTAAAATTACATGAGGATCTATTTTTTTAATAAAACGAATGCCACCCCTGATTGGACAAATGCCTGGTAGGATGTAGGTTTGCCACCTCTAAGTACCTTTGGCAAATTCCGGTTGCCTTGTCTGTACTGCTGCCTTCCTCTTTAGGGATACGGAATGATAATACATATAATACATTGAAGGCATTTAAAAAAAGTAGACGCAGGTGACTAAAATAGGAGCAGAACAAATATTTTTTAATTTTTAAGAATTTTGCATTTCAAGTAAGTTACAGGCTACTTTTTATTCCGCTTTCTAAAGAAGTTCCTGTGGGAGAGTGTTAAAAGTCCAAATATAAATTGGGCTATAACTCATTAACACATTTTTTTTTGTTTAATAAGGTATATTTTAGATAATCATGTTAATTTTTAAGGTTCATAAGTTTAGCAGTTTAGGAATTATAGACATAAGGTATTTTTATTTTAGCACTTGTCCTGTGCTTGGGTTAAATTTCTATAAATTTTTAATAAAGAAAAAATGTCACACCAGACAGGCTTTGAATCTTTTGTCTCAAGTCGACAAATGCTCTAATCATTTGAACTTCTGAGTAAATTCAGTCCCGTGGCGAAATTTTTAATTCCTTTCTTTGTTTACTATTAACGAGAGTAGTTATGTTCCATAGATACACAGCTCTGAGTACTTGCAAATATCTTAAAACTTAATTTTTACTTTACGGAACATTCATTCGGAACTAAGTAGGTATGTAATAAAATGATAATGTTTACTTACTGACTGCTTGAGTATATTTAAGCATAGCAGCTGTCCTTGCACTCAGTACCTGAGTTGCCATGCTGACTTTCATTTTTTTTATTTTAGAGGGATCTACATGGTATGCAGTCAATTTTGGCATTGCTCGCGTGTGACCCAATTTATTATCTAGCTCATATATATACATTATGTCTTTCCAAGAAGCTGTGTTTCCACCCCATAATATGTCTTTGCTAAGAAAATTATTTCTAATTCCTTTTAGAAGATGAGGTGGGTCAAAGAAAATGCTCAAATTATGACCTGATATGCATATGGTCCCATCTGAAAATAAAAAAGTAATTAGAAATGTAGCATAATGTCTATTTAAGTTAATGAATACCTACAAGTTCTGTCTTCTTTTTTTCATAGTTTTGTTACTTTCGGTTTAGAATTAAATATGGCAACGAAAATAAATATTATAAATATAAACATGGGTTGAAATAATTATCAACAAAATATGGATAATACACACATTGGTCTAGCGGTTCAGTTGTCGAGCTTGACTGAGTATAGTCCCGGGTTTGATTCCCGATTCTGATTGTGTTTTTCCAATTTTCTAATAAAAAAAACGTTGCTTGGGATTGGACGTGTGCCCGGTTGGCGACAGGCTTGCCACCTATTTACACATTGTGGGACTTAGTGTCTTCGGCTGATCGGGAGTGCCCTGGTTGTGCCTCTGCCTACCTCTTCGGGGATATGGGCGAGAAGATGCTTATTTACAACAAAGTATTTGATTAAGCCATATAATAAGAGACGGAAATAGCGGTACATATAAGATCACAAAGTTTTTAAACAGACCTTTAGGATTTAAGTAAAAATGCATTTGAAGGGAATTGCAATAAAATTAGGAACTTACCATTATCAATTCCTTGAGCGTTACGTAATTGAACTGTTTCTGCTTTTATATTACGAATTGCCGCCCGAAACGTGCTTCCTTGATCACAAACTAACCCCATAGGGATAAGTCCAGCTTGTGATATATGGGAAACCAATGATTTTAAAATATGTTGTAGTTCCAAAGCAGATATTGTTCCCTCACAAAAATAATAAGCAATGGTTTGCCTCCATGGAGAACATATCCCTCTTATCATGAACACCAAAGCATGGTCACAAAATTTGTATTTTCTTTCATTTCCCACGTCTACAAATCCATCAATAATATCTTGTTTTTCCTCCAAAGTTAAATGTGGAGTAAGTGCAACTTCGTCAAATACAAGAGTACAAAGCTTTTTTTTTGTGTCCCATTTATTCGTAACTTGACGGATATGTTTAAAAATTTGAGGGTTAAAGCCTGCTTCAAATTGTAAATTTTGAGATAGTCTAGACAACGTCCTCTTACTAGGTAATGTAAACATTCTCTCCAGTAACTTGTATGCTTTTGGACTTTGCTTATACATTGCCATCGCCAACAATTTCTCGTCTAATGTAAATCTCCTGCCCATTTTTTTCTTGTTTAACTGATTCAATTGCATCAACATAAAGGTTTTAGTATATTTGTTTAACATATTAAATTTAGGTAGTGTCTTCGGGTCTATTGTCAGTATCCTTGTCTGCTTCCTTTTTCGCAAATTGGATACGTTTTGACTCATAGATGTGTCCACTTCATTGTTTGAAGTGTCTTGACAATACTGCTTTTGTAAAACACTGCTATCTGAAAGATGTTCAAGATCTGTGAACAATGTGGTTTACATTGTATTTGTTATGTGATTAACAAAATTAAAATTATTAATTTAAAATAATTAATTAAATTAGTGTATAACAGACATTGTGCCTGCTTGCCAGCTATCTTTAGAATCTAAATTTACTAAGAGAAAAGATTAATCAGGTCACTAGCAGTGTGGCCAAAATTTATTTGGAAGATTCGTAACAACCATCCCAGTATCTATTACCTTTTCATTTTATCATAATGTTGGTTTGCTATAATTATTTTCCAATTTGAGTATTAAGTTAGCCTCAAACTACTCAACACGTAATTTACTTTTATAAGCAATAAAACTTTTATTGAATTGATTTGCAACAAAGAAAAACTTTTTAGTAAATGAACAAATTAACTTACCTTCGTTCTTGTTTTGTTGACGAGAACATGCTGGCAGTTCTTGAGTAGACATGGTTGATTCATCTAGAAAAAAATAAAATACTGCAATACAAATTAAAATCATGATAATTTTTAGTAAAACTATGATTATTTAATATAATCATAGTATTTTATTGCCCGAAAAATTCTTACATTCTTAATGATCACATAAAAGTTCAAAATTTGTATAATATTTAATTTGTTAAAATTAATAGTTGTAGATTACAATTAAATTATACTATTGATAATTCACCAACTTGTTGATTGAGGTGTTAACTTACACACATAAACCCTGTGGTCTAGCAGTCCAGGTGTTGGACTCGATTGCATGAGATCCCGGGCTTAACTCCCGGATCAGGCAACAAAAAGAGTAGGTTTTTCGAATTTTCTAATAAATAAAATTTTGCTTGACATTGGATATGTACCCGTTTGGTGATAACCTTGCCACCTATCACAGTGTCTACGGCTAGGTGTGGGTGTCCTACTTAAGCCCCTGCCTTCCTCTTTGGGGATTTGGGCGTGAAGATACTTACTTAAATAACTCACAGACTAACCACAAGGCTCAGGTTCGAATCCTAACAATGGCAGACATTTGTGTGATGAACTTTTAAATATCTCGCTGGGTCCAGGTATTAGTACACATTCAAGATTTTTATTTACATATTATTTTTGTAGATTAACATCTATTACACAACCCTTTCTGTATCCAACAATTAGAAGTTTTTATCTAGCAACCACATGAAACAATCTTTTTAGGCAAAGGTGAATAGTGCTTTACATTAACAACTCCACAATCCAAGCATTATTGTTTTCTCCGGTTAATTCTATAACACTAAAAACTATCTAACTTGTAAATTTAAGAATCCAATAAAATATCATAAGTATTCAGTAGTTTGTTACATTTTGATTTTATATGACTATATTACATTTAAATAGAATTAAAGTTCTAAGCAATTTAACATCACAATAAGTCATACTAAAAAAATACCTGTTTTAGAAGATGATGGTACAGCATCAAGTGTTTTCTCTACTACATTTTGCTGAGAACAGTAGTTATGTTCATTAGGCACATATTCTGAAACAGAAATTTATAACTTTTCATTTTGACTGCTAACAAAGTACTACATAGTTACCTAAGTTTGATAAGTTAACAAACAATATATTACCTGATAAACCAGCAGCAACTGATGTTGCAGATTCACCCTCAACTATACTTTGCTCTAAGCAGTAATTGTGCTCACTAGTAGTACTCCATTCTGGAAGAAAGTTTTACAACATAAGCACAATATAAAACATTTTTCATTTACATTCTAATTCTGAACCATATATCCTTCATACAAGATTTTCTATTTCTACTTTGGTATTAGCGTTCCCTTACACTTAGTGCCCACCTGATGTGATTTAGTGTTACTCCATCAACTCATAGTTTGTGTTAAATTTGTGTTATATTACTTTGCTATTCCAGTAATCCCTCTCCCATCACCCCATCCGCTTTCCATGTGGTAATAAATTTTAACCTTCAGTTATTTTGTAACAGTTTAAAAGCTTAATATAATTATTTAAATTTATATTCTGATCACACTTACTTGCGCTATTGAATGGCATACCATGCGCAATTTCCTTATTGGAAAACAAGCACGGATAGGAGAAACGAAGTCTTCGTCCTTCTGCATCAAACTGATGTTTGTCAAAATGAATTTTGCACACGCGTTTGTTTAAAAGTTGTTTTTTTGAGAGTCCCGCAAGTTGAGGGTTTGTCGGCACTAAAAAGTTTAACCACAAACTTCGTAGATAGTCATTCCTGGGTAAGCAGAATAGCTGAATATTAGCATTTGTTGCATTGCAACCACCAACACAGCACTTCAACTCCATCGTGGACAGAAAGTTGTCGTATCGAACAGTAAAGGAGTATAGCTAATCAAGGATCTCAACTCAAGATATAAATATCGAGGATATCAACAAGATTATCTGGCACTCGACTCGAAAGTTGAACAACAACAAGATTTGAAATTTGAAATAAAAACAAAATGACAGTTGTCAGCTGTCACTAATCAGTCAAAACAAGATGACATAACGCTCACAGCGCCAAAATGCATAATTTGGAAACAACACTGTCAAAATGTGTCACAGCCGTGGTTGACACCACCTTTCATAATCCGTCCACCGTATCGTCAAGTCACCCTTCGCTTATTCCAGTCGGAAATTTGACTTACGAAAGTGGTTGGTTGGCAGGACACAGTCACTATATTTGTATGTAATCTCTAGACGACGAATGTTTCTTCAAGAAATCCATCTACATGCCTTCCAGTCAGAGTACTTGAACCACTCTAACACGTGCATGTTTCGTAATTAAGACATTAAAACTAATTAATTTTGTTTATTTTTTCAGGTCATCTCCTAAACATACCGGCGGCCCAAGGTAATAATCATTCGTTTGTTACAGCGCGGTGTAACACTCGCTCGCACCTGGCACTGAACTTAATTAATCTGTATCTTATCCTAGGTCATCTTCAACCTAAGCCGTCTCTTGGAATTCACTTTCATTTTACTGTTGGCTTTTTTTGAAGTGATACTCAAACAACTACCTAATACCAGTAGCATTCCGCCGCAGTGAGGTTTTTTGGTTCTACTTCTCAAAGGCAGCTTTTAGTAGCAGAGCCATTACATATATAGGTATTGAATTGAATAGGTATTGAATAATTTTGACGATGCGGAAATGCTTTCAATCTATAAAAACCAAACGAAACATTACCTAGGTATGTACGAGTAGTACGTACCTACCTAAGTGCATACAACAATCGTACGAGTAGGTGTGCATGAAACAAGTAACACTGGTTCATTCTGTTATTGACAATTCTAACGATACTACCTACCTAACTCTGGTAGTACGTTAAAATCATTCAAGCTGTTCCCAGTTTAGGTCGCAATACGGAACACAGAACATACAAACGTAGAAAAAGTATCTTCACGCCCATATCCTCGAAGAGGTAGGCAGGGGCAGAACCAGGGCATCCATGACTAGCCGAAGACCCGGACCCAGAATTCGAACCCGCGAACTCAAGCAATCAAGTTCAACAACTGAACCGCTAGACTACAAAGACGACAGACCACCTAAACTTTATTCCTGCCCGCGCCGTAACCTTAATGCTCGGCTAACGGCCAATATAAATATCCTAAGATAAGATATACCTACCTAGTATATTTTAGACAGTTGTCAGGTAACCGATGTTAGTTTTAATTAACAAATCATATTAGCAAACTTTAGAAGGCCTATCTTTATCTGTAGATAGGTCATTAATATTGGCCGTAAGCCGCCGGCTGTTAACAAGTCCGTAGATATACTTATTTGCCAGTTGGCTGGGGTTTAATGGATCTAACAGT
>DVZK01001138.1:0-10052 GCA_018236665.1 Calephelis perditalis
ACATAACAGTGCTATTTGAGAGAAGCATAGCAGATACGCAGTAAATAAAGAGAAATAATATTTCGTATTATGGTAAATAGCACTCGTAAACCACCAAGAGTCTTGTTGGTACTTATCTATATTATATTAACCTATGTTCACTTTTTACGAGCTGCCTGGTAAAGAGCAGCGAACCAAAACGGAGAAAAACATGTAAATATTTAATGTAATTTTTATTTTTTTAGTAATATTAGTTGAAACTCACTATGAATTTCTTAATTTTTTTAATGTTCCTTCCTGTTCCTTCTAACCCTTTTTTTTCATAAGTAAGATTCCTTAGTAAAAATCCTGAATATAATGAACATGCTAAAAAACTAATGAGCGAGTTTTATTAATCCACGCTTGATGCGCTGACGATGAGGAACAGGCATTCATTTTTAATATTTATTTATTATTATAAAATGTAGTGGTACCTGTATTTAATATTTCACCACAATGTTGAGTGCAAAGTATTCAAATGTATGCATAATGGCAAAAATAAAAATGTTCGCATACTAAGGCAACGGCGAAACACAATCTAACTTTAACGGTTTGTTGGAAGCGCGGTTCGTAAACACACCTGTCAGAGTGGTCACGAATTGAAAAGCAATTGCTTTTAGTCATGCGAGAAAAAAATCGGCAAACTCGGAATAGTAAATATGTTTGAACCCCTAGTAGATTGAAAGTTTAATCTTTAGAACGGGATACTAAAATCTAGGTCAATTTTCTAAATGTGTTTAGTTTTATTGCGTCAAGATATTGACTGAATGTCTCATTGGTCAAGAGGATAGCGGATACGGTTAACGGGACCAATCTTTGTCGATCAGGTTCCTGATGAGGGCAGGCATTTTTGATGAGCATCGAAAGTATTTCTGGTTCTGAGTATTTGTATTTTTTTTTCGTAAAAGTAAAGCGTAACTTTTGCAGAAATATGTACTTAAATCCAAATAAAATGGTTGAATTCGCAATTTAAGTTTTTGAAAATGTGTGTATTATTTGTGCTAATAAAATAGTTTAGCGGCATGTGTGGTAATGATCTGAACGTACGTAAGGCCTTTGGCTTCCGGTATGTCCAATTCATTCTCTACGCACCGTCTTACCTGTTTTGACGCTAAATGAATAATATATATATTGGTGGGAAGTTGAATTTTAATATTTATTCCAGTATCTAATTCAGTATTTATACGATGTATTGTTGAAAAACACCCTAACAAGCATATTACAATTTGCTTACTTTGGGGTTAGATTAAATATTATAAGTATATTGTTAACTTATTTTTTAAAATTTAAATTGTTGATTTGGGAGAAGCTATTGATGGACTAATAACTAATGTCTTCCAACGCCAAGTTAGTCCTTCAACCTATATTGTTGGTAGAATACCACCGCTTATTGTTTTCCTAACATTTGAATGTATGTTCATTTAATTCAGAATTATATGTCCTTTCTGATTTTGGTGAAACTTTATATAATAACAGTCTATCTCCCGAAAAAAGACAAAGTTTTTCAACCTAAATTTTCCACACGTTTGTTACCTTAGGATTTTTCCCCGCTGTTGATCCGGGTTTTTTCTCTTGAATCCAACATCTGCATCCCTACGTACCAGCTTGTACGAAGTACGAAGAAAGTACGAAGCTTCTTATAAACGACTTCTGGTGGTAGAATTCGTGACTTGCCTCGGCAGGAATTATTAGATAGCCGGTAGAATTGTATACTAGGTATCTGTTGTGTTTGTAGACCACACTATTGTTGTGTTGTCTATTACCATCAAGAGGTCTTTGTACTTGTTTGCTGCCTTTTGCTGAATCCCTAACAGAGGCAGATAAAAACCACGCATATCACATCGGCTTTCAAACAAGAATTGTTTCGAAATCGGTCGACTCATTAAGGCGAAATGCTGATACACACACATACACGTCAAACTTATAACACCTCTCTTTTTCCGTCTGGGTGATATCGTGTTGATATACTGTCATATCCAAAGCAGTCTGAGATGGTTCTTTTCTAAAATCCGGGTACATACCTAGATTACCTAGGTTACTAGTATTTAAACGTTGTAAAACCTGCGTTAAAACAAACTGAGCCAAAAAATGGAAATAGATGAGAAATGTCGAAAGAAACATGTGTATCAGAAGATTATTTGACTAATGTTTGTATTGTCGTGACTAGCCTTATAATGTAGCATGCCTAGTGTATAAAATGCAGTTCAACAACATAAGGTGTTCAAACTTATTTTAAAATAAATCAGGTTTCCCCTTTTGGTTGGGTGAGTTCGTTTCGAAAATCTATCTTATTTAAAAGAATACGACAAAAGAGTAATCCATGCAATTTTAAGCAAATTTTGTTATGAAACTACTCCCGAAAATGCAGTTTTTAATAAAGGCAACGAACGGAATTCACTAAGTCCTGGCATACGACGCGACGTCCCACGTTTGCACACTTATCTTTTTTAGGTTAGTTCCAAAATATAATTTTTAAGCTGCCATATCTCACGGAGTGTTTAGAGTAGCAAAGTTATTATGTTACCAGTATTTCAAATAACGCGTCAAAATAAAAAAAAATATTTTTTTTTGTTTTAGAGGGGTTTAATTTAAGTCCAGTATCGCCTCTGTGGTCTAGTCGTCCGGGTGTTGGACTTGACTGCATGAGGTCCCGGGTTCAAATCCCGAGTCGGCCAACAAAAAGAAAATTGGATTTTTCTAATTTTCTAATTACAAAATGTTGTTTGTAAATGTGCCCGGATGGCGATAGGCTTGCCACCCATCACATTGTGGGACCTAGTGTTTTCGGCTAGTCGTGGGTGCCTTGGTTGTGCCTCTGCCTACCTCTTCGGGGATATGGGCGTGAAGATACTTATCTTAGGGTAGATATGGTATAATTTAGTAATAATAAAATCTTTCTAAGCTACTAAATTTTAGTTTTATTTTTAAAGTTATGTAAAAATATATAAATATAAAATAAAAGTATCTTCATGCCCATATCCCCGAAGGAGTAGGCAAAGGCATTACCGATTGCCCTGACTGCAGAAACGACTAGTGGAAAACATGAAATTCAACGATGTGATAGCTGGCAAGCCTATCGCAAACTGGTCTCATAACCAATCCCGAGCAACATTATTTTTATTAGAAAATTAAAAACATAATTGTTATAATTTTTATTTTCTCCTGACCCGGGGATCGAACCCGGAACTTTAGAAGTCCAGTCCAACGCCGGACCGCTAAACCACAGAGGCGATATATATTTATCGCGTTAATAAAAACTTTGTCATTAAGTTTCAACAGATTTGTACACCACAATGTGGTATAATAAACGAATCTCTAAAATTTTTCCCAGCAGCTTTTAAACATATATATTCCGCAATTAATTCAGTGCAGAAAACCTGCAAAACCGACTTCAATTATTTTTTTTATGGTATTGGAAGGCAAACAAGCAGATGGATTTCCTGACAGTAAGAAATTCACGCCGCCTAGAGACACCAAAAGTGGTAATGGTGCGTCGCTAACCTGAGGCCGGGATGTTAGGCCTCGAGCAAATTAAGTTTACCGGCTACTTTACCCTCCTAAACGGAACACGTCATGACGTTATGGCGGCAGGAATAGGTAAGGCGGTGGTACCGATCCGGGTGAGTCCCCGCGAAACTCTACCACCTAGTCAGATGTCACGGTGTTAGTGACGGTAAGCCTAAGCTCGACTTTTACGAACTGCCTGGCAGGAAGGCAGATGGTCTATTCTGCAAAGGAGCCCGGACCAACATGGTGTACCACGATGCAATTTCATATTGTTTTTTCGAAAGATAGGAAATGTTTCCGAAATAGTACCATATTAGTTTTATCATGATCCGACTAGTGGTTTTTGAATTGTAATTAAGGGGGCGTCCATAAATTACGTGAGGTGTTTTTTTACTTTTTCTGAAACTCCTCCCCCCCTGGTGAGATGTCGTGAGATTTTATTCAACCCCCTCCCCAATCCCCCCAATCTCACGTGAGATTTTTTAAAATGTGGGTTTCTTATTTAAACGTATTGGATTGTTACAGCAAAGGCTTTTAGACGACGTGAATTTTTTAACATCAGGAAATCTTTGTTTGACTTCCAATAACATAAAAAATCTAAATGATATAGTATGGAGGTGGCAGAAAACGGTCGTGCAGAATCATATTATATATGTATATGATCTTAAGCTTGTACAGTATGGATGATCTCCCCCTCTCTACAACGTAAGATTAGGTGAGATTTAAATCGACCCCCTCCCCCCCTTAAACATCTCACGTAGTTTGTGAACAACTTACAGTCGAATTCAAAACTCATACTTTTTTATTTAAATCAAATTAATATAAACTTTATTCGACGTAAGTGTTTCCTCGCACTCTTATCATCATCATAATATATAAACTCAAAAAGAAAAAAACACTTGACAAACTTAATACACATGCTATTCTGTTATTAGACAGAGAGAATCCAGAACCATGCATAAAATATTTGAATAGTTAACAAATAATTGTACAATTTTCAATTGAATACTGTAAAAAATGTCAAATTTAAATATATTTGCAATTCATTAAAAATGTCACAATTGTGAAATAAATGTCGACGAGAATGTTAAATTAACGAAATGCATATCTAAAATTAGAAATTGTTAATGTTATAATAAAAACAAACAAAATAATGTAAAAAAAGTATCTTCAAGCCCATATCCCCGAATAATTAGGGAGAGGCACAACCCTCCTGGGTACCCTGGACCACGTAGTTTGTGGACCCTTTGGGTACCCCCAAAGCTAGTCGAAGATATAAGTCGCACAATGAGATCGTTGGCAAGCTTATCGCCAACCGGGCACATATCCAATCCCGGGCAACGTTATCTTTATTAGAAAATTGGAAATACACAATTTTCTATTTTTATGGTGCCCGACCCGGAGTCGAACCCGGGAACTCTAGAAGAAAGACGCCAGACCGCTAGACAGAGGTGAAATTATGTAACCATCAAACATACGGAACAGAAGTAGACTCCATTTTGAGTGCACATTTTTATTCACCACATTTTAGCGACATGTTGGCGCTCGAATTCATGAATGTGCATCAGATGAACGGTAGCCTGTGCTCTCGCCGACATTTGTTTTACATGTTTTGTGGTTTCTCCGGTGCATCGTGACGCTTGTCATATTTCACAAAGGAGTTTTTTTTTTAACTCGAGGCTGAACACGAAATTATTGTTTAGTATAGATGCATGAATGTTTTTACCTGAACTTTAACACGGCATCAGAAGTGGGATTATATTTTTTATGTTTGTATGTTTGAACATTTCTATGATCCTTTCCACAAATCGAACGGCGTCATGGCGATAGGATTTTATCATAACAAAATTCGCCTTAAAAAGTAATCAGGTTAAAAATATTTCTTCTGCCACATTCCTGAAATTCCTAATTAAAGTGCTTTTTTATAGCGATTCTATAATAAATATATGTAGCTCTCAGTTTTATTTTCAATTGAAAAGTAAAATGTTTTAAAACATGCACGGCGGTTTTTTCATATTTTTCAGTTATAATTAGTGAATAAATTAGACTTGTAGTAGGTAGTTAATGTTTTGAAACTGAGATTTCAATTCTGTCAATTTCTAAGTGTTCAAGGTGAATTAGAACAAAAGCAGGCACATTTTTTATTCACAACTTCATACGATACCGGTGTCCTAGTATGAATTTAAAATATACAGCATTTGAACAGTGCTTTTGCTTCCACAATTTCTTTTTATATGTTTTGTGGCCTTTTTACCTGTATGTCGCAACACGTGAATTTTATATATAATTAGCTGTTACCCGCGGGTACGCCCGCGTAGTTTAGGTATTTAACAATAACAATATTTTGCAAGCGAATTGATAACCTCCCCCTTTTCAAGTCGGTTAAAAAGTATCCTATGTTACTCTCCGACTCCTAAATTACCCCTATTACAATTTTTGTTCAGATCGGTCCAGTGGTTAGACTGTGAAGAGGGAACAAACAAACAAACTTTTGGATTTATAATATTAGTGGGAAGTGGGATTTTAGTTTCACCTGGCTACTCCTGGGAAAAATCTGTTGGAGGCAATACAGTTTTGGTTATATTTAACCCTCGGTTAAAGGATGTAACAATTTGCTCTTTATTTTTTGTTGTGTTAGTTATCGTCAGACGAAAGTTCAAATTAAAATTTTAGTCAGCTTTTTTTAATTGTATATTTAGATAGGAGTTAGGAAGTGTGTTGACTCATCTAGTTTGCAATTAATACTAGTTATACTATAACTTAAAAAAATGAGTTGTTTGGAGGAGTTAACTTTCATCAAATAAATACAAAATTAGAATCAGTGCTGAATCTGGTAATTTTCTGAACTAGGATTCACTGGAAGTTTCCAATAATGTTGAGATTTATGTTTTTATAACAGGTGTTTAAAAAAAGTGTTTCAGTAATAACATTTTGGGTTTTCAATTGTTATTTTAATATTTTATTGGATTGTTTATTGCGACGCTTCTAACTTTTGAGTTTGATTTCAATCCTTCACTGTTTCTCTAAAAGGAATAAAAGTGATAGAATCAAAATTAATCCGATTTTTCCTAATTCCAGGTGATGCTCGTCTATCATAAAATCTTAGTAACATTTATGAAAACCGGATTAGAGATTCTCTTGACTGGTGCTCAATTCTGCAGGAGAGAAAGGGGAAAAAATCGCTGATATAATATTGACTGTCGACGTAAAAAATTACACTTTTTTGATCTCATATTAAAAAGTAAAAAAAAATATCGCAATGATCTCATATTATGTATCGTTGAACTGATATCACAAGTGTTAAAAGCTTCCTTTATACAATAGAACAAAAGTTTGGCTACTAAACTGTCATCGCTAAAGTTACGAATGGCATAAATCAAATTTAAACGCAAAACAATCCAGAACAGCGAAGTACTCATAATTTATAGTTAGTATTAGCTACCCATATACCTTCAGCTCTTGTGCGATTCGTCCATAAATAACCAAAGTCGGCCTGGTTCGGTTTATCCCGTGAAATACTAAGGTAGGACTCGTTAGTGTTGATATATTGCGTCAGAAAAGGAATACTAAAAGTCGCGCAGTGCTTTGACTTTTTAGTCATTTTTAGGGATTTCGTTTGGTATTGGCAACACTCATATGAGATAACCAGTCTATTTGGATATGTGTTTTGCAAAACGTTAGAAGGTTGGCATGGAATGAAAATGCAAATTCCTGAGTTCAAATAGAAGTCTCTAAAACGAGAGTGGAAATACTTGTAGCTTGGTACTTTTTTTATTAACCTTCAACTGAAAATGTATTGGCAAATTGGCCAGTCTCTACGCGAGAGCGTGCGTTCGCGTTTGTGTGTGTGACAAATTTTGACTTATCCAAATAAATACAATACCTATCAAAGTTTCAATTAAACGATCACATAAACTTATACCTATAAAGCAGTTCGAAGAGACTAATCAAAGAAAAATAAAAATTAATTGATGAAAAATGTAAATGAATGTTGTACTTAACTCTTTAGGGATGCGGGCTTGAAGATACTTTTTTAAACTAATATTTCATGCATTTAGTTTCTTCAGTATAGTTTTCCAAGTTTCTTTTAGCCCATTAACTTTTTAACTTTGTAACTTTAGCCGTTTACTCGTGACCAAACTCTTGAAAACTTGAAGAACCTTAAAATATAAGAATTTCAATTTCAAGATTTTTTTTATTATATTTTATTATTATTATTATAAAGAGTTAATAATAAAATAAAATAAAAATAAAATTCTTGATTGCCGTAACTGATGTTGAACGTTCGCGTTGCATCTAAACAGTAGTAAAACTAAATTTATGTATTAAATATTTTCGAAATATGATTACTCTTTTTATTCATTCTAATTACTCTTCACAAAAAGCTCTGTATGTTATCGCTAAATTTCATACTACGTGTTTCGTGATTTTTGTTTCGACGGCGGTTAGATCTCGCGACGAGGATGCACTTCGTGAAAACTTCTTTTGTGTAACACTCAAAAGAAATTCGTTTCTTACGTGTATACACTTATACTAACATACATTTAAAAAAAACGGGTTACAGAATTCGAAAAGAGGGCTATTCAAATTTTTGACTGTTTTTCTGTTCACTTTTCACGCAAAAGCTACTAACAAAGTTTTGGAAGTAGATAAATTTTATTACCCACTGACATGATATATTTTTTAATTTTTTTATAGGTCTGTATTTTCTTTAGTACAAACTTTCTGAAAATCAAATATTCTATTTAACTCTTTGAATACTTAAATATCCTCCATTTTAAGTGAGCAGAAAGCTCTTCAGCTCCATCAATAATATAGAAGCGTAGTAAGAGTATTTCTTCTAAATGTTTTCAGTGATATTGTTTTAAGTGTTTGTGACCGAACTAGTCGCCTCTGTGATCGAGCAGTTCAGGTGTAGGAATTGACTTCATGAGGTCCCGGGTTCGATCCCTTGGACGGCGACGTCTTTCGTTTTCCAATTTTCTAATAAAAAAATCTTGCTTGGGATTAGATGTTTGCCCGATTGACGGTAGGCTTGCCACCTATCATAATGTATTCGGCTAGTCGTGGATGCACCGGTTTTGCTTGTGCCTTCCTCTTAGGGGATATTGGCGTGAAGATACTTACTGCGTCTGAACTACAATTTACATGATCCCAAAAGTGGAATTTCTGACTGCAATTCTCAAGACGAACTTCAATTATTCTTCGAAAGTCGGTACGAACTACTTATATTGCCGTTGTTCTTCAGTGACTTCGTCTCTAACAAGGTCTACAATAGTTCTGAACCAAATTCAATAGTTGTTTGCATGATTTCTTTTTAACCGACTTCAAAAATGGAGGAAGTCATATGTCCGACTCCTATATTTTTTAATGTATGTTAATCGATTTCTATTTAAATCTTAAACCGATTTTAAAGTTGTTTGAAAAAAGTCTGAATGTAGAATGTAGATTTATATGCAAAAAGTAAGAGGACACTTCACGACGCGATTTACACCCGCAGCGCCCGCGGTTATTTGCGGTTCCCGCGGCCCCGCGGTTGTTTGCGGTTTGCGGGCGATGATTTAAACCGTGACGACTGTGTGACCGCACTAAGTACCGGTCTCGTGCGTTTTGAATTAAAACCGGAGATGCGGTTACGGCGTCGGCGGCGGATACGGATGCAATCGCCGCGGGCGCGGGTAAAAATTTCTCCGTCAGTTAGGCCTTAAGAAGATATACATACACATTCTTACGCCATATCCTTTCTTGGGTTGTCAGAGTATATCAAAGACCAAGTGGCGCACTCTTTGCCGACGTGCCTGTTTCCTGTACATTCATTGCTTTTTCATACTAACACGTCGGCTTCGGAGACTTGACACCGCCTTCAAATAATACCCCGGAGTTGATCGTGGAATGTCAACCTAGATCTCTTCGTGTACATACGTCCGCATTTGCATAGTAAATCTAGTTTGTGAATGTAAGTAGATAATGATTTGAATCCAAACTGATTATTTAATTAACATCATCGACATGAATGGTGATAAAATATACCACCTAGAACTTGAAGCTTGAACCAAAGTCTTTCAGTCTTTCTATCGACATTTGGACGACAACGATTTCTATTTATGATAAATAACGTAATACATGTCCAATGTCACAGCGCAAATATGGAACAGTATGGAAAATTAGACTAGTTGGTAAAAAACGAAAAAAATCTGTATATACAGATTCTATAGCTGAAGCTGTATATACAGAATTTTCATATTATTTTTTTGCCAATAGAATTTCAATATCTACTTAGTTTCTCAATGTTATAAGTAGATAATCGCATGACTTTGGTTAATCCCAGCGAAAGACGAATACGCTCGTAGCATTTGTAATAATATCGCGGAAAAAAATTCGCTGCTGTAGCACCACGAAACCGCTTAGAAGCCCCATCGGGCGCACGTTTGTGTGAGTGTGCAGTTTTAAACGTTTGTTGGTAGTTTCCATACTGTTTCACATTCTTACTTGCCAATATTGAATTCTGAGTGCTGAGTGTGAGTTTC
>DVZK01001139.1:0-10048 GCA_018236665.1 Calephelis perditalis
ACAAAAAAAAAACCGAGCAAAGCTCGGTCATCCAGATATTATTTGTTTATGGGTGTCAAGTGCGTGGTAGTGTGGGTAATGTTTTATTTATTGATTTAATGTACTTTATAAGCATTATTATTGAAAATTATTAACGTTGTGCACTTCTCCTACACATAAACTATAAGTGTGCCAAAATTTTATGCTCCTGCGTCCGTGGAATTTTCGTAAAAAGGGGTCCAAAGATTTGGCTCTAAGCTTATATTGTGTTGATTTTGATCAAAATTTTAATTTGAAAAATTAAAAATCAGTAGGTAATAGAAATATCTTGGAAAAAAGCTAGTCCTTCTTTCTAATATTATCAATGAGAAAGTTTTTATTTGTTTGTTACTCCTGCACGCAAAAACTGCTTAACCGATTTACTCGTGTGTAGTCACGAGCGTAAGGCTTGCATTAAAAATGAAAAATGATTTAAATTTTAAACAAAAAACATTAGATATAATACTTTCTAAAATTTTAAATCTATTCCATAAATAGACGGCAAGCATACGGCAACCCATATAAGTCTGACATTAAGCCAAAAGTTCCTTCACTTTAAATTTTACACTTGAGGAACCATGATTTCAGGTGACTACCGCAAAGCAGCTTACTTTCTATGAAATGATAGAAGACGTGTGTTCTTATGTAAGCAAAAGAAGAATAAATTAAAAAGTTTGTGCCGCCGCGGAATGTCTGGAAAAACATTTTTTTTATTGGTAATACACATGTACATAGTACTGTCATACGGCATTCGTAGCTACGTCTGGCTATGCCAAAAGCCGGTATAAACTCTTATAGATGGTTTACGTTGATATCAAAATATACATTACTTCCAAAGGTTCACAATCACCGAATGAGGGAATGCATATGAGCGACCAAGTATGTTTGATGATGATACTAAATTTTTATGTACCTACTACGCTTCGAGCTACAAACACTGGTCACAGTTATGAATCTTTCATAAAGAAACTAAAATTTTATACCAAAGTATTGGTATTTGAAAAAGAGTATTCAGAACAGGTTCAAGAGATGTTTTAGTGGATGATGTAGTGCTGGAACAAGTGGAGGAAATTATCTACTTTGGTAGTGAAATTAACAGGGATGGCAAGTACACAGCGGATGTGGAAAAGAAAGTGTGTGTATAGAATAGTGCAAGTGGAGCGCTGGTTATGATGGTTCTGAGTTAAAGGTTGGTTCTAAACTCGTTTCGCGTAATTTTGTGCTTATCCCAATTTCATGAAAGCGAGAATAAGATATGTCAGAATAAGCATGGAATCGGGGTAAATGCGGTAGAAATAAAAGCGCTACGGAAAATTTGTAGTGATGGTCGGTGACCGCGTTTGAGATCGTGACATCGAATCAGAGAGAAAGAGAAATTGCAAGATATTTACAATAACACAATCATATAATTTCCTTACTTTTTGGTTAGATTCCATTTGTGTAACTTGTCCAGAAATATTTATTTATATATATTACTAAAATACGTTTTCCTGCCCCATGGCAAACTCGGAACATTGTTAAAGAGCTTTGTCAGAAAGTATATCATAATTTACCCAAAACATCAGAAATTTGTTCCAAAAAATTCACTGACGTAGCGTAAATAAAATGACTAAAAATGACCTAAAAGTTGTTTATAACAGTGCAAAGATAATTAAAACATTCAAAAACGAAAATAAAGAAGTCAATTAAAATAATTAAGCATGAAGAATAATCTGTTGATGTGCTCTGCTGATGTAAGAGACAAGATCGGTGTTGTTAGCCAAGAAAATAATTTTCAGACGGTGGAGCTAGTTAAATTAATAAAAGCTGAATTAATTCTAATAGCTAAATAATAAAAAGTTAAAAAAGTTGCTCGACGCCCGTTTCTCATAAGAGGTAAATTCTCGGTTAAAGGTACTTTTTAGTCCCACACTAAAAAGTACCTTTAACCTAGCCTACCTAACCTATAGTTTTGTCTATCGCTTACCGGAAACTTATCCAATTTCCGATGTCATTGTTTTTTTATTAAAAAAAATAAATTTTATGTTGCCTGACTCTATAATCGAATCTGAGACCTCATGCGATATACCACTGAGGCGATTAAAATGTATACTCGTAAACAAGATAATTAGGTAATTAAATATTAAATCGTTAAGTTTTAAATTAATAAGTATTAATTAACTGGCGGTTCCACTCAGAAACGTTAATTGCATTTAAATCAGTTATTAAGTCAACATTTTCTTTACAAAATTGTGATTTATTGATAGATTAAAACAAATGTTACTTGACATTTCTGAATTCGGCCGTAAGTAGTTTTGCTAGGCGGTAGAGTGCTGTGTAGCAGTCTTAGCAGTGGGCCCGGATAAGTTTCCTACCGCCACAGTGATAGAGCAAGCCGGTATCGTGTTCCTTGCTGGAAGCTAGATAGGTAGTGGATTTGTATAGAAATATAAGGTTGCATCCAGAAGATAGTCACCGACAACAGCTGTGATGCAATAATTGTTGATCTCAATTATTGGTTGTTAATTAATAGTTAATATTAATAGTAGACAAAACAGTGATATTTAGTATAATTGCTTTGCTCTAGCTCTTTTGCTAAATGCTTATATAATTTGTTTTTTATAAGACAGTCAAGACTAGTTTGACTTCAGTCCTAAATTTTCAATTTACTAATTAAATGTTTGGTTACAAAAAATTTCCAACGCAACATCAGCTAAGTCTGCTCAACTAAACAGAAATCCTACTTACATGCTAATTGTGTAGAAAAAGTATCATACCTCGATTTCCTGCGATATAGCTTCGATGGTCGACTCCAGAGCCCTAGTTCCGCGAGTGTGCTCATCCTCCACTGCCTTCACAGTCTTCAGCAACGACGTTACGTTCGTCACCATTACCTGACAATTGTATACATATATAAACGTGTAATATTGAAGTATTTACAACAACGTCTTGCTCAAAACTGAACGACCATTCATTCTATTTGTTCGGAAACATATCAACTTAAAAAACTCTTTGTTTGCTTGTATACCGAAATATTTATCAACTAAAGAGCTGAATTAATGTCAGAAAAATAAAATGATTTGGGACGTCAAGTTTTAAATTACACTATATCTAGTAACCCAAAGTTACTTTGAAGATATCTGTTTAGCTAGAAATGATAATCAGCTATCAATAGTGTCTGTCCTTTAATTTCTCAAAACAAAAATATATTACCTCAACAAATATGCAACATAAACATATTTTATCAAAATCTGTATCTAGCACTTACGCATCCAAAATAAAATTCACAGACATCATTGATATCAAATCTATATAGGCATAACTTAGAAATTTCATACAGCGTTGTACAAGGACAAACAAAAAATCTTGACTGCTACAACGAAATAAATAAAAACAAAAATAATAAACATTCAAAAACGAACTAAAATGTGAACAGTCTCCTTTCAAACTGAATAGTTCTTTCTCTTTCCATGTTACACCTATGATTGCCATAATAAAAAGAAGCTTAGGGTTACCAAAAACAAAACCAATGACACATCGAGTGCGAGTAAAAGCACATGCCAATGCGGGAAACCCATAGCTTACAACCATATATACATAAATATAAGCTTGTCATAATGTACGTCAATATTGGACTTTCTAAAGCAACGCTGTGATCGAATTGCTAAACCCATTCATAGCTGAGACCAGTGGTTTTGGCAAATGAATTATGAAATATGTTTTAGAACTGATATTGTTTAGTGTACTTTCTGTGAATACTTTCTCAAAGGCTACTAAAACTAGACCTTTATCACGACAATGTATTCCAAATGGGTTACAATGACCATGATTCCTAAACAAAATATAACAAATTAGAAGTAATCATCCAAATTTTGTATATTTGGATAATCTAAAGAAAACTTAATGATGGGAGGAAGAAAAATGCAAGTAATTAAAAATCGTATAAAAAGACATAAAATAGAAGACTAATTAATAATGAACATGAACTGTAAAATTGATCTGATCTATTTGAACACTTTAATTACCGAAGTGAAATTCTAAATAATACTACAACATTGGGAGCTTGACAATTTTAAATGAGGTTAGGATTTAGGTACTCTTTAGTTTAATATCAGATCAAGTGTTAAAATGAACAAATTTATCCATAGTCAATTATATGCGCATTAAAATTAACTTCTTATACTTTTGGAGTAACTGTCATGAGGCCTGAATTAGGATGTATCATAAAAATATTTATTAACATATTCAAAGCTTTGTTCATGATTGTGTTCCATAAATTATGTAGCAGAAATAAATCGCAAAATTAGATGTTTAGAAAATCTTCAATTAAAAATATAATTTCAGCAATGAACGGGTTGTCAAAGCATATCGTTATACCACACGATTAACCTTTAATGAAGAATGAGTAGTGTGTGAAGATCATGACATGATCGTTTAAAGCTTCTGATGACGTTTTAGAATGTGCTAACTGCATAAACAAGTAAAGGTAGCTGGAAAAAAGGTAAAAGGTAAAAAAATAACAGTTTGCAAATTCATAAAACTATATTTGCTTATTTTCATGAAGATGAAAGAAGCTTGAAGAAGATGAAGTAAAGGAAATAATACGGGTATTATATTCATAAACATTTAGAATGAAGTATTTTATCGCTGCTCAGTGTACTTCGGCACAAAAGGCTTTTGCAGCGTACAAACGCCATTTTAATTTGCCTTGCAAGGTTGGAGTTACATATTTTATTATAGTTTTAACTTTTATCAATGATATTCACTTTAATTCTCACTTATAATACAAGTACTTACAGAAAATAGCTAATTTTTTTAAATTATGAGATATGGAAAGAAATTGATGTTCCATGAAATTTTCCTGAATATGTATAGAGCGACATTGGTATCTCAAGCGAATATGATCAGTTGAAGTCCCAAATATTATGAGCCAGTAAAGATCAAAAACAAGAAGTAGAATGTGTTGATTTGAAAAAAAAACCTATATTGTTAACTTTGTAGAGTTGACGAGAGATACAAATAGCTTGAAATAAACTAGACCATAAGACCACAGATAAAATAGAGATGCTGTCAGCGAGCTCAGAATAAGAAACAGGTGAAAAAGAAGGAAAATACGTCAGATAATAAGAATTCAACATAATATGAGCCCTGTGGAGTTTCGCTTATTACTTAATCAAGCATTTTTATTTATTTACATTTATAAAAAATATTAAAAACAAAAATATGCTGAGTCAAGTTCAAACCCTTTCAATATTTCAATAACTAAGGAAAAGATGTTTAGCTACATTTGTCTTTTTTCGTCTTTGTCACATTCAAAAATTGCTATTTCAAAAAATGTCTTTAAAAATAATACTATGTTATATTTTGGTATTTTTCACAAAATTTTCAACCTCTTTTACTGACAAAGACAAAATAATATTTTCGTACATTCTAGGAGCAACATCGCAATAATCTCAGTCAAATCAACACAACAGTCTCGTCAAGCGATTAAAACAAATAAGTTAAAAATCTACTACACTCCATGCCACAACATTTGGGACTCAAACAGTTACAGACACCATAGTGTTAAAACGTATGAATGGAAAGCTCTTCAACACAATCCATTGCGTGCTTGTTTCACTTGTTAGATTGACTGTGCGATGCCAGCAGTTAATGTATAATTTAATAATTCTGACCGATTTATCGTCGCGAGTAGTGACGTCTTCAGTTTCCGTGAATCGTTTATAGTCTACTTCATCAAGCATTCGCAATTGTTCCTCCATACGACTATTCGGCCTAGATCTTCTTTGCTGAAGGATATATCGTATCCTTTCGATATCTTCTTTAGACGTATCTTTGTTATTTAATATAGCTTCATAGAAATCCCACCAATTATCAATCGTGCCAAACTGTCTTTCTCTAGTCTTTAAAATGTCTTCGTATATAGACCACCAATTATTAGCGTAATATTCCTCTGGATAAGTTCTGGTTAAATCACATATTTCTATGTTATTCTTCGAGTTCCTATGATCCGCCTTAATTCTTTTTAAACTATTTTTATTTGATAGAGAACTATAGTGTTTTGGTCGTGTTAAAGATGAACTATTTTCGTTACGTAGATGAATTATATTTTCTTTTTCGTGATTTGCAACTTTGTATCTCCTTATAATTTCCTTATAATATTTTTCAAGCAAGCATAATTCTTCATAAGTATATTTAGTAATGTCGATTTGGTTGTATATATTTAAAATATCATGGATGTTTACTTTCTTTTTACGATCAATTTGAATTTGAGATAAATATTTCAGTTTTTCGATTAAAGGATCGAAACCTTTATAAATAACATAATCCTTTTTAGCAAACTCAATCAACTTTAGAACCATATCTTCATACTTCTTGTTATATTCTAATTCTTTGTTAATCGATTTAGATTTATCAACCTCTTCAATAAAAGTTTCTAAAGTACGTTTCTCTCTTTCATATTTATCCAGTTCTGTTCTGATTTCACCTATTACCAATTCATGGCCGCTAAATCGTTCTAATTCACGTCGAGTTTCTTCCATTTTGTCTAAATTTCTTTTCGCTAATGCTGTCCACCATTCTGTATCATCTTTGAAAAGTTTCCAAAAGTAATTACTGCTTTCTTTGTCACTGAATTTGCTATTTTCTATAATTTCGCGGAGAGGTGATCTACCATCTTTATTATTTTTGGCACCCACCAACTCACGTTTTTCTTCTTTAGGTGATTTACTTGGTTCAATAACTATTTCAGGGCTTGCTAAGTCCAGTTTTATGGGTTTTACCCTTTTAGCTTTAAACACAGGACTTCTTAACTTAACTTGTTCTTTCAGGCTTTCATCTATATTTGTCATGGTACCGACAGTTTTCACTTTTTTAATAAAAACTTCCTCATAATCTAAATCTTCTACTAACTGTGATATTCTTTTCATTTCCCTATCTAAATCTGATGTCTTTTTATCAATTTCTTGTTCTTTTCTTCGTTTGCGTCTTTCAACTCTATCGACACTATCCAAATAGATGTCAATTAATTTTCGCAATTCTCCTAAGAATATACTTTCGCCATACTTAACAACACGCCAGTCCATATCAAAAATGCTGTTCTTAGCAGCCATATTGTATCTAGTATTGACATTTTCGCTAATAATTCTCGCTGGTGGTTTGACCATTTTACTTTCAATATAAGTGATCATTTCTTCACAACTATCGTGGAATATTGTTGGCGATACGTCATCATCTTGGCTAGAATAATCCAGAAGCTTTACTAGTTCGTCTTCTTGGTCGGATTGGAATATATCAGTTTCAGAGTCACAAGAGTTATAGTCACGAATGTTAAGAGACCCTCGCTTGCTGCGTGGAATGGTGCTAGGTTTGAGGGGGAGGCTCCACCGCTTCGGATCGGACAGCCGCTACAAAAATTGCATTGAAAGTCCAATATCGACAAGACAAACACAACACAAAATGATATTCTTATGGATAATGAAAATATATACAATAATTGTTTTATAACCGAAACAGTTAAAAACAGTAAAAAAATTACTAAAATGAAAAATGTTCAATTTGAAAAAAAAATTGTAACAGCTATAAATCTAATAAACTGAATTATCAGATATTTTTAGAAAAGTTTGGATATTTATGTCAAAACATATATCAATTTAAGCAAATTTAAAATACGAAAGTGAAATAATCTATATTAGGTTATTGAGTAAAAGTTTCTTAGGTGTGTGAGTTAATGAAATGAATATTTAATAAGATTAGTCAAGTACTGTCTATGTAAGTACGTTTTAATTATAAGAAAATATAAAGTTAATTTTAGGTTTGAAATAATTGCATAGAGCATTTTACAGCAAATTAAATACAACACAAAAAAAAATTAAATATATACAATTCAAACTTTGATAATCAATTATAAAGACACAATGTACTTTTTTAACCGTTTCTTCATGAAATTTCCAAAAATTTTTCCTGAGAAGAATGCCTACGTCCATAACTATCTGCATACTTAAAATTTTAAGTAAATTTGGTTTCTGTGATTTAATAGAATACGTTATATATTTTTTTTACCTTCATTTTTCAAAAAATACATATTTTAAAAATGAAATCAATATTGTGTATTCACTTATGTATTTATAACAATTTCCTATTTGTGTTTATTCTTATTAATATTTAGTTAAAGTTAAGGGACTTTTTAATTTAGTTTCCATAAAGTATATTTTTGTATGCTTTGGGTTTGTCTTAAAATTTTTTCGTCTTTAAATTGTTAAGTCTGAATAATAACTTATTTAGTTTCTCTATTGCATAAGAATCTGTGTGTTCTCGCTTTAATTCGGTACATATTTTATTTGGAAAATTAGTGGTTTGTAGAACTATGGGGGCAATTCATTTATCATAATTATAAAGCAGAGGAAGGATGACGTGTTCGTCAATTTTAACTAGGGTTTGGAATAAAAATATTGTTTTTGGGGAAAACTGTAATACGGAACCGATTGTGTTGAGTTACAGTTGTCCCAGTTATCCTGTTTGTCATGATGTGTGTAAGTGAGAGTAAGCGATTATTGGTGTTTAAGTTGGTGACGGAGGTGCGTGTCTTAGGCGTTACCTTGGCGGCGTGCTTGAGCCTCTGCATGTCGGGATGATGGTGGTGTTTGCCGGAGGCAGCAGCAGTGGCGGCGGCGAGGTCCCGCAGGGCGGCAGCGGCGTCCCGCGCGGCGTGCAGCACCAGCACCTGCGGCTCGGCCCCGCTGCCACCCCCGCCCAGAGACATGGCGCCCTGCTTCACCACCTCGCACAGCTGGACTGTAACACATATCACAATCATTTTTAATTACCATTTCTATAAGTAGGCACCGCGAAAGATGAAAGAAAGATGATCTCACCAATAGTAGCCACGGCGCTCTGAGCGGCGGAGGCCAGTTGCTCCTGCGTACCGGCCGCGCCGCCGACCAGGGTCTTGGTGTCCTCCACCAGAGTCTTGGCGGTCTTTAGGATGTTCTCACGGTGATTCGAGAAAGTATCGCCTTCTTTGTCCGACTGGAGGGTACCTGTAGATTTATAAAAATGGTGTAAAAGATAAATGATTTAAACAATACGACATCACATCGCTTTTTAATAGAACTACGCTCTCCTGTAAGTTATATAATTTTGATTTTGATCGCTCTTAAAAAAAAACGTTATTTTTTTTCGAGGGTTCAAAACAAATATTAACATATTAAGAAGCGTCCAGCCGATATTTTTAAGATTTAAAAATAAATTTTTGTTAGTTTTAGCTGTGGAGACAGAAGGCAAGTATCGTGGCAGGAGGCGGTAACTACTGACCAGCAGAAGCGAACAGTATGGTGGTGTCGAGGTCCCCGATGATGGTGGCGATGGTGGCGGCGGCGTCGATGCAGGCCTGCGTGCCTCGCGACCCTGCCTGTAAGCTGCTCAGCACCGCCACTACCTGCAACATTTAGAATGAGCTCCAGTTAAATTTGCGATTGAAGAAGGCAATTATTCTATCTTTCGATTTTACATTCAATCTTATTATTCTGATTTGATATCTAATTAAGATATGTATTGCTTTTAACTATGAAATTCGAAATAAAAAATAAGGTTTGAATTTTAAATTGTATAATGAACATAAATATTTTTTTGTTGACGAATTAAGTAGTAATCAGTAATAAATAATATTATTGTGTGTGAGAAACAGATGTGTAGGTGTTGCAGTTTGTTAAATTTTTAACGGCTTTTACAAATGATTTTCCCGTTGGGCTTAGATCATTTCGCAAAATTTCTACAAAAGATAGAGAAGATAAATGAGTTTAGATATGAACTAGTATATCAACATCCTGTATACCTTCTCATTAACCCGGCGTGCGGCGTCAGCGACGGCCCGTTGGTTTTGTGCGATGGCTGACAACCTGCAGTGCCCTCCGGCGCGAACCAACTCGGACACGGCTTCTCCAAGCTCGACGCTCGCCACACGAATCCTGTTAAATAATCAACATTCTATATATCTATATATTTAATACGTGATGCCAAAACTATGGACACCGTTTTATAGGAAAATTGCGAT
>DVZK01001140.1:0-10048 GCA_018236665.1 Calephelis perditalis
CCTGAACTTTTGTCTTCAGAAATTAAATAAAGGCCTGTACTATTCAGTGAATCAAACTTCAAATCATATCATATTTGATAATACCGAAGTTTCTATCTTTACAGTTCATACACATTGATTATTTTTAATTATTTTTATTTGCTAGTCACCATTATGGTATTATTGCTAAAAATATGTAAACTAAAACCTGTTTTTGTGACGTATTTCAAGTGCAATTTTAATTTTATGTAATTTTACTATGAAATAAAGTGAGATTTAACTCATTTTATATAATATATTAAAAAGCAATTTAATTTGAATTGTTGTTTTGGTTATGATAGTCAATAATGGTATGATGTTAAATTAAAAGGCAGGTTTTTTTGAAATCTTGCATTTAATTTTTGAGATACTATTACTTGTGTAGTCAACCAACTACTCAAAATTATGTCTTGTGAAACACAATTTACGAAAACAGCACAACAAAGGACAGTATAATAGTAATGTTTCTATGTAATATAACGCTAAGTTACATTGCTTAATTTTTAAAATTAAGCCCAGTTACATATTGTCAATGTCATTTAGTAGTCAAATCCGATAAGTCCTTTTAAAAATAAGGTTATAAATTATCATTTAAATTTGAAAATTATTAGCGGTTTTACGCATGGCTATTTGTATTTGCGTATTTGCCATAATTATTGCCCCATTTGGTTTTTAGAAAATAACAAATACGGCTTACGAAAATAAGACTTTAAACTATATTAATACTGGACACTCCTGTTTTTTAAGCATAGTATTTAATTGTAACATGCGTTGAAAACATTGAAGTCCAGCTGCAAGTGGAAAGTTTATTTGTTATAAGCGTAGTACTGGATTTGATACAGAAAAATTACATAAAAACCGATTATCGACTAAACAAATAGCCATGTGTGGAGGCAGCATTATACTATCGTAACGTTGCTTCACAAGAAGTAAGTTTGATGTGGATACACAATAATATCTTCATTCTCAACAAGGTTTAACGATTCTTAGCTAAGGTTAGTCAACACTATCCATATTCTAATTATAGAATTATTAAATGAGATTCTTAAGATTTTAGTTTTTGTGATAGTGACGTGGAACCTATTGAGGTGGTGGAATTTGCGCTTTGCGGCACTGACACAGCCATTTTATGATTCTTGCATTTCTTTCGACGACGCTAGGTGGCTCCGTGTTGCGATAGATTTGCTTTTGGACACCGGGCCCTTGAACCTATGAAAATATAAATTTTAAATAAACAAATATTTCGGTTCAAAGATACCTACTTTATCCTCATTCCTCATTATTACATAGTACAAAAACAAGTCGCTTTCCTCTGTCTGTCCCTATGTATTCTTAGATCTTTAAAACTACGAATCGGTATTAGATGCGTTTTTTAATAAATAAAGTAATTCAATACGAAGGTTCATATTTATAATACATAGAAGTTTGCCCACCCGTGTGAAGCTGAGATGGGCTGATAGTCATCTATATATCTTCCATGAGAACTATTTGCATTTCAATTTTATTTATTTGCAGAGTAAAGAGATAACTACGAAGCAATTACTTAGCTTATAATTCACCATTCACGGTTAACACTGGTTTTAATAGATTAGTCAATGTTGAAACTATATAGGCCCTTTAAAGAGATACAAAAATAAATTTATTTGACCTTTATGAGAAATTATATAGTATAATAACGTCTAAAAAATTAGCAAAGACTTAATTCTCACTTGTCTCCGAAAAAGTGGTATTTCCAGTTAGTGCTAAATATAAATAATGCAAACCGTATAATCAGCTGCTGTTGGTAGCTGATTGGAGTCAACAGTGGAGGCGGAGGAGAAGAATACAGGTGCATCTTGGTCCGCATCCCGTATGAGCGCGTCGTACTGGCGGGAGTCCATGCCGAGGTGGTCAAAGAAGTGTTGCAGGCGGGCGGAGTCCCCAGACGGCGAGTCGGGTGAATCGTCACCATCGCATGGCGCCGACGCAGGGCTGCGGCCGTCTGACCGCCTGTACCTTGGGATATTTCAACTCTTTTTATTACAGTATATGATTAATTTTCCTAGATAAAAAGATTGTTAGATTGTGTATCATAAAAAAATGTGAATGTTTAGTACAGATATTTACGAATATTAGAATTGAAACTTCTTTATGATATCATCTTTCATGGCGCGTACCAGAAAATAAATTTTACTTCCAAAAAACTGTATATATCACGCGTTCCGCACCTGCATACCGTCAGCTGCATAAAATTCACGAATAACCCAGTAAGAAATAAATAAATAAATATCCCTGGACAACCTACACAAATTGAATCTCACCCCAAAATAAACAAATTATATGCTTGTGTTATGGGTGTTAGTCAACGATGCTAATACATAGAAACACTTAAATAGATACCAGAATAAAGTTAATAAACACTCAAAAAACACAATAAATAATTCAGCGATAACATACAGTGGTTTTTTAGTGAAGCGTATTTAGCAAAAACGTGATGAGTAACAGAAAACAGTGACGCTAAATTTCTTTCATACTTGGATAAAGAAGCTTTACTTTAAATATATTATGCTATTTTTTCAAATGCCATGCACTGAACCCACTATAATACAACAACACGTAAGTTCAAAAGTGGGAGTTGATGTCGAAATTCGAAATTTATAGTCAACACAGTTATTGTTAACCATTACATGTTTGAATAATGGGGTAGTAAAGATACACTTTGTACATTTTCAATAGAAAATATACCTATAGTTTAGCATATTTTTTAGTTCCCAGAGGGATTTTTTTAACTTATTAAGGGTACGTTGTCACTATGAGTCTTGGTTTTTAAACATTTTGTGTAATTAAATTAATTTATAGCCTTTTAAATACACACAAAATTAAACCAAAAATAATAAAATACAATAAATACCTGTCCGATATGTCCGATTTGGAACGTAAAATAGGTCGTGGTCGTCTTTGCTTGTAGCGAAGACATCTTTGACGTTTAAACGTTCCTAATGGCGATGTTACTTCTTCCGGGGGACAAATCTGTAAAATATTGAACTGAAAATAAGTGAATGTAAATGAATATAAAAGGATGTTGTAAAGTAGATTGATATCTATAATATTATTATAATTCTAATAGTCAGTGGTAAGGGCTCAAATAAATTTATTTTGACATTTTATTGCCCTATTTGTAAACTAAGCCTTACCATAAAAAATAGACTAAAACATGTGATCAACGAGTGTTTGTTTTTTGTTGTAAGACGGAAAGTATTTTGTTGGATATTTAGAAAAGTTTTGAGATATAAGTGTCTCATTTTTTAGAAAAGTCTTTAAAGCTGCTATAATTGCTGCTTTAGTTTAACTAGGATAAGCAATAACATTATTTTTACCATAAATGCAAAGTATACGCACTTGTATACACCTATGTTGAAAACGTTTTCTAGAGAATCTTAGATGACTTTACCCATTTAATGTACCATATAATTTTATCAATACCTGCGCCGTATTGACGTATTCTTGCTTCTCATCCATTCTAGGGCGCATCCGCATTTCTTGATACTGAGGCTGTTTGCTTATTATCTCCGTATTCGGTTCCTGATACCTAAAGGATGATGAAAAATACAAATCTTTATCTTCCGAACTTTTTAATTTTGAAAACAATAGACCTGTACTTATTATAACTGGTAACTATGTTTGATCCACGGGGTACAGGCAATAAGCCTGTAAGAGATGTCGTAAAAACTAAATATTGTAGTGTAAGTGGTAAGTATTTTTGATCTAGAGGAGCCCCCCCCCTCCTCTGACACTGAGTGGGTTAAGGGGCATCGTTAAAAAAAGTGCGCCCAAAGGGCGTCACGTACAAATAAGTTAGGCAAGTTCTGCATTAGGCTACTTATTTTGATATATAAATCAGCTGTCTATCAGTTAAGCTGTAAAAGGCGTAGAATATCCGTTGCCATCTGTGACGTAGGGGCCTCTACTCAGGTGGGATAATTTTGTAGTAATTAATGATTTTCTTAATCAGCTAACATCTTACATATTCCTGTCGCCATTAAGTGTGTGTTCGACGCTATTAGATTAAGTTTAGAAAGAATATAGGGATTCGTTTGCATGTTTGAATCATAACGAAAAATTTAGTTCTTAGCAAATCCAACATCATTAAAAATCTTTATTATCCAGAAATAGTGTAAGTTATGCATATTTTTCAAACTTCCTTGAAATTAATGTCTTATTTTACGAGATTTTGCTATATTGACTAAGAAACCTTATACATTGTTAATGTAAGATGAACATACCCTAACAAATTAGGAGTGATTTAAGGTAAGTACACCTACCTAGAATAATCCCTCGTATTGGCATATTCTTTTCTACCCATATTGAGACATTTAAGCGGTGTCTTGTATGAGCAGTCGTAGTCGCCATAGTCGTACGATGGTTCGTCTTGGAACTGAGGCGGTGGAGCACTGGCCTATAGAAAAAAATAGTAAATCAATTAAAAATAGCACTGAAGTTTATATATTGATATTTTAGTTGTGGGTATATAGTATTAGTAGTATAATTACCAGTATAAAAATAAAAGAACGTTATCTTTGTCCTAGAGTTAGACCTGATGAGATTTACAACGCACCTTTCTTGGTATGCTTCTGAAGATCGGGCAATGATTGTTTCCGAGAGTAACATTACTGAATAATATGTTTATTGAAGTAAGCACTAAAACTGAACAATTACATAAAACAGTGCAGTTTATATAACAAATGTAGCCATCGTTATAAAATATTTTAAAAGGACAACATTTTACACCCATATATCTTTAGAATTAGACAAAAGTATGACTGATATTAAACTACAGACATCTCGTTAAAGACAACAAGAAATTTACTGATTAACACCGTAATCTCAACTGAAATGTTTATAATTACCTGGAAGTGTATCCCGACACGAGGATGTGGAGGTGGTGGATGAGCGTGGGGAGGAGAGGGGGCACCATCCTGGAACTGCGGCGGAGCAGACACGTAAACTGCCTCGCCACCCCATTGCCAAGCGTACCGACTGCATATATGTACAAAACACACATACATTAAAAGAAAAGAAAAAAAATCAGTAAATCAGCTTCGAAAAAAATCTGAAACTTCTAAATTCTGACATCAAATTTACAAAGCTTTTTAAATACAACAAAATAGTTTTGACAAACTTTGTGATTTATTTCTGTATTTTAACCGCAAACTTTATTTCAAAATAATTGTGTTTCTTCGAATTTTGTCTTATTTCAATATTATTATTTTTATCTCTTATTATTTTTAATAATTTCATGTTATTATTTTGTAACAGTTTTAATTACATAACGATTTTCCCCAAAATTAGGGTAAAGATTTACAACTGACAACATTATTTTTATTCGTTTTTTTTAACTAGGTAGGTACCTACTTACATTATAATAATATACATATTACTGTTTTTTATATTGATTCATAAATATCAAACCTCTTACATCTATAAACATTTCTAACGCTTGCGCGTATAATAGAATCAGAATCAACTATATTATGTTGATGATGATTATACAGGTAATATTATATGTTTTTTCAAAAGTTAAAATTACTATGAATACTTTACCTGGGCCGGTCCTGAGCGTGTGGAGGGGCACTGCGCTGTGTGTAGTGGCCGCTCGAGCCCCCCGAGTCCCGGGCGAACGACGATCCACACCGACTGCCAAACAAACATACAGAATAAGTAAATCACCAGGGCAGTACAATAAAAAAAAACCTCTTAAATCACATGTAATAACTGTTAGCCGAAGTTGACAAATATATTGTGACCTTGAGGCTTTTGTTAGTAAAGATGTATATAACATTTTTTAGTTAAACAAAGTTAGAAAATGGCAACTCTTTCTTTTTTTTTATGATAATGGAAGGCAAACAAACAGACGGATTTCCTGATGGTAAGAAATTCACGTCGCCTAGAGACACCAAAGGTGTTAATGGTGCGTTGCCAACCTGAGGCCGGGATATTAGGCCTAAAGCAAAAGTAAGTTTACCGGCTACCTTACCCTCCAAACCGGAACACGTCATAAAGTTATGGCGGCAGGAATAGGTAAGGCGGTGGTACCAACCCGAGTGAGTCGCTGCGAAACTCTACCACCTACTCTATAGATTAAGTTGCGAATTCCCAGCGTCGAATGTGAAAACCCCATCTCCAACAATGTAAATCTATTAATTTTTGCTACTAGATTATTTTACTTGTGCAGAACAACACAACACAAAATAAACGACGTCTCTTACAATCTTGGCTTTTGTAAAAAAATGTACTTAGCGACATCAGCTGAGGCTAACAAAAACATCTATTGATATGGAATCGATACAACGTAGTTTGGCTCTCGATAAAAAGAAAATCGTTTGGCGTGCTCTAGGGTTAGATAACAATAGCTGGGAGTTATGAGTGCGGGACTTTTTTTTTATACAAGAGGAGGCATACGAGCAAGTGGGTCACCTGATGGAAAGTGATCACCGCCGCCCACGGGCATCCGCAACACCAGGAGTATCACAAATACGTCGCCGACCTTTAAGGAATGAGTACGTTTTTTTCTTGAAGGTCCCTAAGTCATAGTTGTTGGGCATACACTTTTGTTTTTTAACCTAATTTTGACTTGCTATAGATGTTTTGATTTCCCAACGTCGGATGTAAAGACCCCATCGCCAACAATGGATTTCCAGAAATTTAGGCTGCTGCATTATTTTACTAGAGGGATTAAGATTTGATGAAATTAATCATGCGTCACCATCTTGATCCTTGATAAAAGTTGGCAAGGGGATGTTTAATATCCCCTCACTTGAAAACGAACTAGCCCGCTGAGTTTCTTTTGCCGGATCTTCTCAGTATTGCCCGCAGCCAGTGACAACTAGTTGGATGAGTTATGTGCAGCTGCTTGCATAATGGTACCTACGACTTCCCAACATATTCCTTTCGGAATAACGTTATAATACCGTTGTGTTCTTTGTCGAAGAGTAGTTGGTAGATTTGTGCACGTGGACTAAGATTTTTTTCATAAATAGCGGTACAGCAGTAACATCTGTGGTGTCTACAGACGATGGTTCTTTTACCATTAATAGCACCTCCTACTTGTTGTATTATGAAAAGGAATGAAACGGTCCCTGTGTAATCCTAAACTATTTCGACCAATTAATACATCCTATCCTATTATTGTTATAAATGTGAAAGTTTGTATGTTTGTTTTTTGTTTGTTACTACTTCACAGAAAAACTGCATACTGATTTTCATGAAATTTAGTACACACATAGGGGGTAACTTGGATAGTTTTTATTCCGAAACAATATTCCTGTGGGTCCACGCGGGCAACAGCAAGTAGAAGAGTATAATTATTGAAATTAAAATAATGTAATATTCATAATATATTTTCAGGAAACACAGCTTTACACATAGCATGTCTTGCGGGGCAAGAAGCGGTGGCAAAGGCGCTCCTCGGAGCGGGGGCGAAGGCCGATGCTCAGTCAGCGGCAGGCTTCACACCGCTGTACATGGCAGCGCAAGAGAACCACGCGAGTTGTGTAAAAATGTTACTAGCAGCTGGTGCCAGTCAGACACTTGCCACAGAGGTAAGATATCTAGCTCGATAGACAATTTGGAAGATCATTCATAAATGACATGATTTTCTTTACAAAAAGTAAAAGACAATTTTTTTCCCATTCAAATTAGTAACAATCGAAACAAGAACACAAAAAAGGTGCTTTAACGACTTGAATAAGTAAAATATTTGATTAAAATCGGAGCGAGTCTAGTTGTTACTCTATCAGATTGTGAGAGGACAGAGTTAAGAAACCTGTGGTTGCTTTTACAATTCACCTATCAAGAAGACAGTCAGTTACCTCAACGCGGAGTTATGTTAGGTACTTAAAGTATGCATATACATACTTAACAACAAAAACTATATAATACTGTACTGTACTTTGAAGTTATCACTCTATGTTCCAACAAAGGTTATAGGCTAATTTTTATCCTTACTACAGAGCTTTCCGTGGGAGAGGGGTAAAGCTCAAAACTTACATTGGGCTATAACTTAATAACGTATAGTCCGATTTTATTTATTAGTTTTTCGATATGTAATATGTACTCGTACTTTACAGATTATCCCGAATTTTTCGCATTTTGATAGGTTTTATGGTTTGGAAATTACAAACGTAAGTACACTTTATAATACGGCCAATAAGTTGGAATCCGATATGTAGAGAACTCATTTTACATAAGCATACATATATTCACACCAAGTCACCCTGCAGAAAAAACATATAACATTGAGCACAAGCGAACAATATTCTCCAGATCGGTAGTTAGACTTAAATTATGTAGTTATAAGTCACAACACTAAAAATGTTATGGTTATATTCTTTTTAGTACTAACATAAGTACTAAGATGTAAATAATCACAAACACGCATGTCTCGAAACACAATCTTGTACGTTCATCACACAAATCAAATACATAAATACAATCCAATAATGTTATTTCAATTATGGAAGTTACTTATCCAAATACTCATTTTTTTCAGGACGGTTTCACTCCGTTGGCTGTGGCAATGCAACAGGGACACGACAGAGTTGTAGCTGAACTCCTCGAATCAGACACACGCGGTAAAGTCAGACTGCCAGCGCTACACATCGCCGCCAAAAAGAATGATGTCAAAGCAGCAACTTTATTATTAGAAGTAAGTTTACTTGAAATCTGTGTCATGTATCATTATAAGTTATTTAGTCTATTTACATCCATGACTCAATAAGGACCATCTGCTCTATTTCAAGCCTTTATCGGGTCGTTAGATATATATTTTTATAAGCGGGTAGTATTACAGTGTTAACTTGTATAAGTTAAGCAGGTTGCTTATGTCACGATAATTTAGAAAAAATATTAGCACTAAAATGACGATGGTCAAACATAAGAGTAGTCGATACAAGCATTATAGTGATCGGAGCTGAAATACATGCCCCAACAGCGCATTTACGCATATGAGTACGTTTAAAGTATGCACGTAATAATAATACACATAAAACCTTTCTGTCCTTGGTCATTCAGTTATCTGTTACATTTCAACAAATTTCTTCGTTTTGTTCAATTAATTTAATAATTGTCCACGTGTCAGACGTACAGTAAGACAGAATTTCTTAATACAAAGAGCAATGAGCATTGCTGATGGCGAAATCTGACAAGCTATCCGATCTGTACACATACAGATTGCGATTCTCGAAAAAACGGATAAGATGTCGTTATTAATATTCGATCCAATACATGTACATAATATGTAAACTAATTAAGTAGTTACGTGCGTAACTTCAGCGTAGATGATCTATACTTATATTACAGAGGGGTTTTTATGCAGGAAGAGGCAAGTAGAAGAGGTGATAGTGACCGTTGATAACTTATATCACCTGTATCTACGTATATCCGCCATACCGTTTTTAAAGGGATGTGCCTCAGAAATAATATCACAAGTAGTGACAACTTTTAAAGAAACTACAAGGTACCCTTTTTATTGAAAGTTCCTAAACGGATGTGCGTTTGGAAATGCTGCCAAAGCAATCAGACCAAAGCTTAATCTACACGAGTGAATATTGAGTATCTTGCGGTTGTATTTACAGAACGAACACAATCCCGATGCGTGCTCCAAGTCAGGTTTTACTCCACTTCATATCGCAGCGCACTATGGAAACGTTGGAGTGGCCAAGGCTCTGCTATCTGCTGGTGCAGATCCGGGCAGAGCCGCGAAACACAACATAACTCCCCTACATGTTGCCAGCAAGTGGGGACAGTTAGCAATGGTTGATTTACTTGTTGAAAATGGTAAGCTTTACAATTCTTTCTAAATTCTATAAATTGTATACTTTTACACCTAGTTAACACCTAGTTAACCTTTGTTCCTAACACATATCTTATCTTATCTTATCTTATACCTTTAAATGAGTAATTCTTGTATATATATAAATTGGAATCTCGGAATCGGCTCCAACGATTTTCATGAAATTTAGTATGTAGGGGGTTTCGGGGGCGATAAATCGAT
>DVZK01001141.1:0-10041 GCA_018236665.1 Calephelis perditalis
TATCTTTTAAATTGACATATTCCGAAAACCGGGGAGGTGGCCCTATTGACAGCACACGAACTTGATTGAACGGATTGATCTGATTTTGCACTCGCGCACTGATCTATTTGAACACTATCGCACTTATCTTCGCCGTGACTTAACGCACGATCGGAGTGGGCAGGCAGGCAGACTGTGGGCGCCGCGTGCGCTACAACGCGCACCATGCCGCTGTCAACCCTGTCGCTGATACGCAGTAGATGGTAGCAAACGCCGTTTTCTGCTTCCACGTCCGCTGACGCCGCTCGCAAGTCATTAATTTTTTTTAGCTATATTTTGTAATTTGCTGATTTTTGATACACAGATGTTCATCCGAATTTCGCTGATAAATTCTGTATCTTCATCTGTAATGAAGGTCACAAGCTTATTGCAAAATCGCAGGTGATACATCTTTGCAGTTCGAAATGCGATATAGGTAAGTATGTATCCTTTTTGATATTCAAAGCTACGTAATCCGCGACAGGTATGATGCTAACCTTTTGCGGAGTCGACTAGGTGCTTGATAGGTATTAATCGAAGTATTTCGTAACTTTCTCTGTTTACTACAGGAATTTGTACCTACTTCGAAAATAAAAGTTAATAAAATAAGTATATCAATTACTATTAGTTGTCAACAAAACAAGACAACTTCTGCCGTAAAAGTTCTCAAAAACATTGTCTTCAGGCGTTATTAAACTATGGTAGTATAATAAAGGCTATATTTTTAATTTACAGAATTAAACAAAATAAACTTCGTATACTTAGTAATTGAGATCCATACATAATAATAATGCAATAATCACAGTAAGAACTTAAAATAACATTTTTATCAACTAAGTACAATCAGGACACTCACAGCTGTCACCGTCTTGCTGCATTTACAACATTTTCATAGCTGTCTTTTTATCGTGCTTATATCTGTGACTATACCAACTCTGTGTATTCTCTTTATTGCTAATATTTCCTTTGGTCTTTTTAATTTTTGAAACATTTTCATCCATTTTACTTTTATCAAATAGGTCTTTAGTGACTGGAGTTCCTCTATAATTGATGGCCTTTCTGCGGACTGTTAAAGTCTTGTCAGTTATTTTAGATGGTGAAAGCACGAGCTCCTTAGAAACTGTTCTTTTTTTTGAGCGAGGGGCATATTATCCTCATCACCAGAACTGGAACTACCGTAAACAATTCTGTAAAGCTATTTAGATGATATCGCTTTCTGTAAAACCATTTAGATGATATCGGTGTAATCAATTCCTTGGTCATACTTTGATGTTGACGGCTGGGGGTATTTCAGGCATGGGTGGGATGGAAGATGGCAAATTATCTACATCAACGGCCTCAAGTACAGGTGCTGGTGTTTCTGTCAATATAAATGGAGCAAGTGCTGTTTCCGGAATAACGTGTGGATTAAATGGATACAATCCATTCGCTCTAAGCTCGCTGGTAATATTAGACCACATAGTTGTTAGTATGATATTGAAGCGTGTCTTTGTGTGTTTTTTGTCTGGATTTTGGTTCATGAATAATGTAAGCTCGGGATACCAGTGGTGCTCAAATGATTATACACAGCCTTGCCAAGTGGTTACAATTCATGGGTCGTGTTGAGGGCAAACAGTACAATTCTATTTCGAGTGCATCTGCAACTTCCACAAACGACCAGTCTAAATGAAAGGCTGCCCCGTCAAATATTATTTTCCGGGACTTTTTTGAATCGGGCCAAGTGTCTCAAAAACTCTGTAAACAATTAAAAGAAGAGACTTCCTTTAGCATAATAGGTATAAAAAGATTAGAACTTGGAGAAGGACATAGGCAACTTTTATACCTATCACACTACTATTTCTACGAAAGAGTTAAAACATTTTGCGGAGCTACAGACTTCGGACAGTAAGTTTACTGTTACTAGGTACCTAAGTATTTAATATGTTAAAAAAACCTAAATATTATTAAATAATGAAGTAACTCAATTTACCTGTCACGTTTTTGTGGTCACTTACGAAAAATGCATAAGACATTTTTATATCGTTAAGCATTTTGCTCAACTATTGCGTTTATAAGTGTTCAAGTTAGTTCGTTTAATCTGTTTGCAATGTAATTGTAATCCTTATACAATAAGTTTAAAACTACGTTTTTTTTACCTTGAACATATCGACACTATCGTAGAACAAAGTCGTATTTGCTAAATCTTAACTTTACAGGAGAGAGGTTTGAAATTTTAGAATTACATTTTCTTGCATTACTTTATTTAGAATAATTAAGGGTAAAAATAAATTGTGAATAAATTAAGACCTACTGCTAGAGATGGTTTTCTAATGTATTTGAATGTAAAAAAATATTTATTTTAGAAAATAAGCTTCGTATTTGAACATACGACATTGTTCTACGTGATTATACGAGCTTTGTGTAGACTTGCGACATTATTCAATGGAAATAATAGCTACATATATGATAATATGACTTTATTCAATGAAACTGAAAATAAAAATGATGTTGTATCTGTATTTTTGCAGAGATTATTAGCTAAAAACAAAAAATCATAATGCAAATGAACAGTCTTTATTTCAAATAAAAGATACATTTTCCAAAAATCAGTCATTTACTTAATTACTATACCAAGTACGAAATCAACAAAACTAGGTAACATTATTTATTTCTTAAATAATAAAAGTTGAATAACAATGTAACATTATTGTTATAAATTCTAAAAGAAAAACAAGAAAATAATTATAGTTATGTAAAGGTTTGGCATTATTACAGTATTAATATTATTTAGAGATCAAATTATATCACTTATTACTTTATAAAAACAAAAAAAGAACAATGAAGTATTTCTTTTTATATTAATTATCTTATTTATCTATGCTATGTTAGTCTTAGGCAAATCAACACACCAAAATTGCTCAGTCATCTAATGATATAAAAGGTATTAAACTACAGCAATGTATATAATACTACTGGATGAAAAATAAAGATAAATAAGTAGGTAAAAAATATGTAATGTGTGATTCTGAAAATAACTCATAGATAAAATGGCTTAGTCACTTTCCGAATCACTAGTATCTTCATTACGAAGGGGTACTTGTTTTTTATCTTCATATGGAAGTGATCTAAAAAAGCTTACGTGTTCCGAAATAATGACTCCTGTATCGCACAACTGAACTAGGTCGTTATATTTGTTTTTAGAAATTTTTAATAATGAAGCAGAAATGTGATTTAAACTGGACACAGACGATGAATTTCTGGTGGTACTACGTATATTCAAGCATAAATAGTCAGTGTCAGAAAGATCATATTTATAAAACAACTTGTTAGGATAATTTTTGTCAACAAACACTTCTTTTATCTTATTCCATAAAATTTTTTCGTTATTGGTATTTTTAAGCCAAAACTTGTTATTTACATTTGACTTTATATCGTAAAAATCCTGTTGTTGCATATTTCTTACTAAATATGGATTTGAATCTGTTTTGGCCCATCTAACAAGAGCACGCCACTCATCGGGGGTATATATTATTTTATGCTTGGACATACGCTCAATAAGTGCATGGACGCTGTCCCCCTCATTCTGAGTGTGTCCTTTCTCAAGAAATTTATGGGTAATTGAAACGTTAAATTTTTTTGCAGCATATATATAAAAGTAATAAACTATCCTGTTTCGATTTTGGCCCGCGCAATTGTCGGACCAAAATCGAAATTCATCAACACCGGTTTTCGATTTTTCTGCATCTAACAGACAACTGCTGACTTCATTAGCACCTCTCTTAGATACAGTTTCGTCCCACATATAACACATTGCCTGTTTGTTACCCATATCAAATACAGTGAAATTAAAGAGGGACAATTTTCTTTTATAATAAAAAATGCTAATTTGGCCTTGAGGACAAGAAAGGACTTTCTCAAAATCAAAAACTGCTGTAATTATTTTCCCATTAGAACTAACTGCTGCATCTTTATCTTCTTTCTTTAAATTACGGGCCACATTTTTGTTTAAAATGTGTTTGTCATAAGATAAAGTTTCATTTTCGGTTGGATTACTTTTATTCCTATAAACGTGACACTGGTCGCATTGGTCCTTTTTTGGTATAAAGAAACTCAAATTAAAGTTTTTAGAAACTATGTCCCGATACTGACGTTCAGTTGTAGCTTGGCTAGTGTACTTTACAACATCAACCCATTCTTTATATAGTTTGAACATCCGTGCAATACTGAGATCGCCATCTAAATACAGCTTACTAGATTTCTGTCTTACATAATGTGATTCAATCGGTACAAACGAACGAACGTGATCACAGATACTTTTCTCCATCTCGGAGTTAATAATTATTTTATGGTTAGAATGTCGGCCTCGTTTATCCACTTCTACCTCAGAGACACCATCATATTTACTATGAGCAGTTTTAACTACTCTTTCGCTTACAGATAGGGTTCTTAAAAACATAGTTTTACACACATCGATACGGTTAATAGAATCGGAGTTAGTACCGGTGACGACAGGTAAATAATATTTGTATGTAAAGTTGCGCCTTTTTGGGGAGTTTCGATTAAGACATCGATATGTTTTTTGCTTACGCGTATACTTTAAAATAAAAGACCACTGTTTTTCTTTGTTACCCAAACTCCAATAATTACTAAAACAATGTAGTCTTTGTTCATGAGTCATTTTGTCACCACATTTGAATCGACAGTTACAAACTTCACCCATAACTTTTTGATCAACAACTTTACCCCTTTTAGAAACGTATTTTTTACCGAGGTTAGTTAAACACTTTCGTTTTACTTCTGACCATGATTCTTTGCACTTTTTACGTTTTTTTTGGGGTTTAGATTGAACAGAATTGGCATCTGATTCAGACAAACTATTAGAAACAATACTTACAGAGCTACTAGGAGATGGTATTGAATTAATCCAGTTATCGTGAATTGCACAAAATGAATCATTGCAGTTGGTGTGATTATTAACCGGAGAGGGTAATGGTGTAGGTATGATCAAAGGTGATTTAGGTGTTGACGCATTAATATTATTATTTTCAAATTCAGGTACAACAACAGAGGGAGAACTCTCGAAACTTGTATTGGCTTCTATGTTAAAAGGGGTTGGCACGGACAAATAATGCTGTAAATATTCATTTTCCTTGTTTGAACAATTATAATCATCTGTTTCATGTTCAATAACGTCCTGCCAGACATTTGCCATCTGATGAGAAATGTTTTCAGCTCCCAATGGTAGAGGCGATGACGCCCCTTCAGAAAGAAAACCTGCAACATAATCAAACAACAACTATTAAAATATACATATTCGTGTAGACAATAACAAACAACAGACGTTTCAAAATGATTACTTTAATATTTATTGCATTATTAGCTTAAATAAGTATAGAAAAAAGTCGTATTAATATTTATTTCAAAGAACTTAGTAGCATAATACTATACGACAAAAAAATATCAACGTATTTCCATAGTACAATGTCGTTGTATATTCAAACGACATAAATAATTCAACGAACAATGTCGTTTGAAACACATAAACTATTTAAAATTAATTAAAGAAATAAATATCTTTTTGGTATAGAATATACAAAATATCATTACTAATACTTTATTCTTGTAACAAAGATGAATTTTTGAACATCGTTATAGTTCCGTAGTACAATGTCGGTTCATAATATAAGACGCAGTATTACGTATTTAGAAAATTTTAAGTATAAAAATATATAATCAGCTGTTTAATGCATTTGTACCTATTTAAATATTAAAAGTGATATAAGATTAACATTATAAAACAATTACTTACCGTCGTAGTTAGGATTTTGATTCATATTTATATTAACCAAAATACTGGAGTCCTCTTTAAAGCGAGTTTTTTCGTTATTATTTAACACTAATTTTAATATTTGCTTTGATCTTGACATATTGAAATATTAATTGGTTATTACATCAAAACAACACTGAAGCTTTTAATCATCAACTTCGATGTTAGCGCGTGCGTACTTCGTAAGACAGTGTGTCAAATGACGATACACCAGCGCTCGCCGACGCGAGTCCTGTCGCGACGTATCGGCGACAAAATCGTACCTACTCTTGTGACGCTGTCCGTGGAAGCAATATTATTATACGATTTTGTTCGATTGAATATCTCCGTAACTATTCAACTTATTAAGTTTTTTTTAAAGCAGGGTAGAAAGATAATCTTTTATTTAAGTAGAATATGTAAAAAAGTAGATTTCGTCGTATTATCACGCACGACCTTGTACTACGATAGTGTCGATATGTTGTTTTTTAATTTCACCCATCACTAGATTTAAATGATAATAACATTATCGTTTGAACCTGCCTTAATAACCAATTTTCGTATTAGTGGGACCAACGGGAATCGTATAAAATATCCTTCCCGTTCGTCCCACCAAACATTATGGTGGGACGAACGGGAATAAAATTTTAATATTTTATTAAATTCCCGTTCGCCCCACTGGTGGGACAAAGCTTGGTGGGACGAACGGGAGTAACCCGGTACCACCGCCTTACTATTCCTGCCGCCATAACGTCATTAGTCATGACGTGTTCCGGTTCGGAGGATAAGGTAGCCGGTTAATTTACTTTTGCTTGAGGCCTAACATCCCGACCTCAGGTTGGCAACGCACCATTACCACCTTTGGTCTCTCTAGGCAGCGGGAATTTCTTACCATCAGAAAATCCGTCTGTTTGTTGGCCTTCCAATATCATAAAAAAAATTCAAATTCCAAACCATCATAAGTTACATTCAGGAGAAGGATCATAAAAAACAATGGTCATAGTTGGGACAGCGTCTCCCAATTATATTAAGAAAAACGGTACATATTTGTTTCGTACATTAACAGTTTTCAGTCGTCTGGAGGAATTTTTCTCAATTTTTTCCAATCACTTAGCATAAAATATCACAAGTCATCATCATATTTTTGCCTTTTATCAAAGACATATTTGTCAACTGCCGTAAGGCTGAAGTCATCTGACGCTCTGCCAAGTCGACAGCTGGACGATGATGAGATGCAACGTTTGAGAAGAACTCCTTGCCAAAGACAACCAATTAGTCAATGAACATATCTTCTTCCTGTAAAAGGTAATAGGATTAAACTAACTAAACTATTTCGTTCTGATTTTTCAATTACAAATATTGAACACTCTTGTTTTAAATGCCATCAACAGCAGACGCTTGGATGAATGTAGAAAGAGAATATAGAAGCAAATTCACACTCTGTCCCGGTTCCATAGATGCACTTAGCTGAGAATTGAGTCGGTAATAAGCACAGTTAACATTTCGACTACGAATTAACTTCTACGTTAACTTCAAAAAGTGTAAACGATTCTTTAACTTCCGTTAAATCTTTAGTCCATTAAGTATCAACTAATTAACATTACCAAGCATCGCTCCGCACCAACCCACAGATCTTAAGAATAAAGCTCTAAATAATGTCTATGTCACTAGACATTCAAATTAACTCATTCAACGATGCAGCGTTCCTCAGGGAACTGGTTTTATTGATTTATCTATAAATCTATTCATTCATCAAATTTAATACTATTATATCCTCATGCACTGCAGTGTCCGATTTATTAGTGTAAAATAGACCATCTGCCTTCCAACCAGGCTGCCCATAATATAATAGGCGAGCGTAGGTTGAGCGTCTCGTTACCAACAGCTATCAAGTGTATCAGGTGGTTGGTATATTTTGTAATGCACGGACTACAGAAAAATAGTTCGAACCCAACTTAATAGTCTTTAGTTTTTTAGTTGCGGTAATGGTTAAGTGCTCCATCCAGCAATCATACTGTCCTGGTAACACAAAACGTAGAAAATGTACTAATGCGTCTTATCAAAATATTTTTCAGCAAGATTATTAAACAAAATACAATATCACAATCCCGCGAGCTATATGGACTTGCAATCAATGCTCAAATCGAAAAGGTGGCGGTACTGGAGTTTCTCCTAGAGCAATGCGAGAAGAATTGTGTGCCAAGTTTGACATACAGCAAGCATCTTTACATGAATTTAAATTCAAATCTTGTGAAATTAAGCAAAGACGTTGGTAATTCTAAATAAGTATATTTTCGTGTAGATGTGGATGGAGGATACAGTTCAATACTTATCTATCACAAGATGGGCACAAGAAAACATTTGACAGACTTTCAGTACAGATTCAAGCGCTAAGTTAGAGGATTAAAAGTTAAACAACTTTTATGAATAACCCTGTTTATATTTCAATTTTGTATTTTTTTTAAATAGCAATTTGTGAAACAATATTAAATCCGCTGGCAAATATCAACTTTTTTAAGATCTCTAAATGTGGTACGAAATGAATGACAGCTTGAGCGCCACCCTTAAAGAAGATGGTCGTATGGTGATGGTTTATTCTTAAATAATAAACTTCGTGTTAATTATGGGTAAAATGGGTTAATTGAGGTGGCAATTAGTTCAATTTTATTCAGTCAAAGTGCATAGGTGAAATAATTATTAGAAATTAGCATATCGTGTATTTCCTCGCTGCCGCCAAATCTCACTACATAGATGAGCTTGAGTAACGAAGCCACCACTTTGTGTATAAAGACTCATGACTGAAAATAAAGGAATTTATTAATACGTAAGACATGGCAGCCTGGCCTAAAGGTCTTAGCCGACCCAGAAAGGGGCAAATTAAATTAATATGAAATGAATGAATAATACGCCACAAAACTGTAGCAGTATTCTAAAAATATTCTGCGTCAAGGTTGTTTTAAAGAAGACGCCCGTATGGTGATGGTTTATTCGTAATTACTCGTAATAAACTTCGTGTTAATCATGGGTAAAATGGGTTAATTGAGGTGGCAATTAGTTCAATTTTGTTCACTTAAAGTGCATAGGTGAAATAATTATGAAGAAATTAGCATATCGTGTATTTCCTCTAACGCCAAATCTCACTACATAGATGAGCTTGAGTAACGAAGCCACCACTTTGTGTATACAGACTTATGACTGAAAATGAAGGAATTTATTAATACGTAAGACATGGCAGCCTGGCCTAAAGGTCTTAGTCGACCCAGAAAGGGGCGAATTAAATAAATATGAAATTAATGAATACGTCACAAAACTGTAGCAGTATTGTAAAAATATCCTGCGTATTATTCTTTCCTAATATTCTTTAGGGTCGTCGTGGAACGAAAAGTCGTAGTATTAAAACATTACTATTTTAAGGGCTTTTGGTAGGCCCCAGATCAGTAAACGTGAGCCGTTTGATAGCTAAAGGTAAGCGCACCGACTACCAACCAAACCAAAACAAATACCGAACACAAGGCCAATATAGCAATGCGGTTCAGTTGTTTTTTTATACAAGAGGCAGCAAACGAGCAAGTGGGTCACCTGATAGAAAGTGATCACCACCGCCCACGGACATCCGCAACACCAGGAGTATCACAGATGCGTTGCCGGCCTTTAAGTAATGAGTACTCTGTTTATTTAAAGGTCCCTAAGTCATAATTGTTTGGGAATACCGCCCTCGGTAACTGATTCCACAAAGGTGTTGTGCGAGTTGTCCTTTGTCAATCTTGTTTGTCTTTCTTTAAAGGAAACCTACCTGTTCAGGCTTGGGTGTAATTGTGTTCAAGAGAGGCCAGATGTCTTTCTTCTCACAGCAAACGTACATGAACAACGAGCAGCTGTTTATCCTTCTGGAATTTATCAAAATCATATTAAAGATCCTACATTAAACTTTTAACTTTAATATTAGTCTTTTACTTCTTACCATTAGTTTTACTATGTAATGACAATTTACAGTATTAGGAAATAATGTAATCAGATTGAAAATTTGTAAAAGACTGATAAGCAGTCCTGTCAGTCAACAGGTTACAGTAGATACCATCTAATCGATAATTCACAAGGCGCCCGTTAGGTTTCCGTCAGGGACATTTATGTGATAAAAAATCAAGATTATTCAAGTAACGTCGGGGTACCCCGACGTTACTTATCGTCTCCAAACAAAATAGGGCTAAATTAAAATTATGTTAGTTAGTAGTATGTAT
>DVZK01001142.1:0-10036 GCA_018236665.1 Calephelis perditalis
TAAAAAAATATTTTGTAGGCAAACCATTTTTAATATATTTTCTAATGTACTAAATTTATTATAAAATAGGTTTTATTCTATTATCAGTTCGGTGTAGGTCGAGCTAGGATCTTAGACCATAAATAAAAAAAATATTTTTAGTTTTTTTTTGTTGGTGATTAGCTATTATTATTCAACTTAATTTTCGTTACCAAAAGCCAATAAAAAATATTGTTTCCGTAGCTTTACTGGCGTTAAAAATAACATTGGTTAATCTTACATTAGCACAGTAATTCGAGAGAATGTGGTGATAAATTACTGTTAAAATAATGAAAATTGGATATTAAATATTTATATTTAATATTCCACGATTGCGCACAGTGAAGGTTTGTCCGAAATTTCACATGTCAAATATGCTATCTAACCCACATACGTCATTTTCTTAGTAACTATAGTTCTTAATCATTTGTCGTTCGTATATTTCATAACTGCATTAAAACGTATTTTAATGGTTAACTTTATTTTTTTTAGACAGTAACTTTAAGTATCGATTAGGTAGCTTTGATTTTTAATTTAATTGATTATTTCAACGCATACAAACATACGGATTTTCTAACGGTAACAAATACACGTCACCTTTAGGTAAAAAATTGTGATAGTATATTGCCAACCAAAGGCTATGGTTAAAGGAGTATAGTTATCAGATATCTAGCCTTCATGTTGTAATACTACCCATTAAAATGTATTTGTTTTTGTGTTCTAAAATCGTTTAATATATAACAAGATAATATGTAGTATTATAATAATATAGTAGTAATATAATAAGCAAATTATTGGTAAATAAGTGACCCCGTGTTGGTCCGGGCTCCTTTGTAGTATAGACCATCTGCCTTCCTGCCAGGCAGCTCGTAAAAACCGAGCATAGGCTCACCGTCACTAGCACCGTGACATCTTACTAGGTGGTAGAGTTTCGCAGCGACTCGCCCGGATTGGTACCACTGTCTTACCTATTCCTGCCGCCATAACGTCAATGCCTGCTGTTGACGTGTTCCGGTTGGAGGGTAAGGTAGCCGGGGAACTGACTTTTGCTCGAGGCCTTACATCCCGGCCTCAGGTTGGCAACGCACCATTAACACCTTTGGTGTCTCTAGGCGAAGTGAATTTCTTACCACCAAGAAATCCGACTGCTTGTTTGCCTTCCAATATTATAAAAATAAGACTTTAATAAGAATTAATCATGAATATTAAACGCTTAATAAAATTGAACCGATGCTATTAATATCAAGCTTTCATCATCAAGTAGTGGCAAAGTAGACTCATAGCGAAACTTTACTCATCGATTTTTATTGTGATTTAGAAAACCCTTGTTTTGCCACAATATTATTTATGCAAAATGTTGCATGTTATAATTTATATACACTACTAGTTAATAACGATACTACCTCGCGGTTTAAATAGTGTTGTGTACAATTACATGTATTGATTGCACATACAATATATGTTTTATAAATTGTAATTTACTTGGATGAAACAGATAAATAGCGTTTAAATTAAAAAAAAACATTGTCTTAACTGGATAGTGATCACAAATACTGGCAATATTTGTTAGCACTGTATATTTTACTTTCTTTCTTGCGGAGTCCTTGCGTTGCTTTAGGTAAGTGGACACAGAGGGCAAATCATATTTATTTCATGAATGTCGCTTTTTTAATATCTTAAAGAAAAATTTATTTTTATTACTGTTATCATTAACCACTTTAAATGTTTTGACATATCATTACTTTTCACCTTTGAGTAATGTTTCGCTTTGATATTAAATTATTCTTGTTTTTTCTATACTCACCATCATACACCGCTTTCATCGCTAGACCGTTATATTTTAATTGGCATTTTCAAAATTTTACTGTCTTAAAGCTTAGATGCTTCCGCCGACAACTTTAAATTTGTTATCGTTTGTTGCTTAGGAGTTACACATTAATTTTAACCAAGCTAATTAGATGTAAAAAAATAAATACAAAATTAATGTAATTTTTATTTATTGAATATACTATTGATGTAAAAAAAATATAGTGAGAATTGTTAACATTATGATATCACAAACTGATATTTTTGTACCGAAGTACTCCAGCTATTTTACACATTGTTCTAGAAAAAGCAAAAATTTCAACTATGTAATTTTCTTTCTTACAGACAATCTGATTGAAGAATCTCTGGTATTGGACAAGGCCACCAGACCTAAATCACCAATGAAGCATTTATCAGATAATTTGGCTTTTGTTAATGTGGACAAACCTACGATTACTAGTGGTGCTATAGAATTAGTAGACCGAACTATCAAAAAAGGTATCGATGTAATCGATCAAATCAAGAAGGAGCAAATTGCAGTTAAAATGGAAGAAATGCACCAGGCAACGTTATCTGATACCTTTTATTCAGAATCAAGGATAGAAACCTCTACATCTTCATCCTCTATTCATAAAACTGTTGATAGCTCCCAGCTGAAATTTGAAAAAATTGATCCCGAAACAGCAATGTCGGATATGATATCTAAATTTGGAACACTAAACGAATATAGCACTGTCTTATCGCATAAAGAAACAGAAACTAGAAAATTATCAGGCCAAGAATATTTTTCAGAAACCAAGCAGGTGTCATCTTCGGATGATGATTCACTTGTTATCAAAACTGAGACTAGTCATGAACTTAGAGGCCAAGAACATGAAATCAAAGAAAAATTAACAGTACGCAAAGACGGTGATCAAACGGAAACATCTCAAAAGAAAATGGAAAGGGCACACGAAGCATCAGCTAAAAGATCAGATGTTGAAACTAAAACTATATTTAAAAGCACAGATGATACAGATATTGTCAAAGTTGAACGAGAATTTACTGAGCAAGGCTTATATACTGGTAGACAAACGAAGTCTGAAGAGCGTATGACTGCATTAAAGGACGACACTATAAAGAAGAAACGTGAAGTCAAAATATCAGAAAGAGATTTGTCGCACGAACAGTGGGGGAAAGAATATTTTACTCAACCAGGTGAATTACAAGATATTAAAGAAGACGAAGATGTTAAGTCTAAAATTTCGTATGTTGAATCAAATTTGAGAATAACAGAAAAAGATGAGGTTATATCAAGCGTTGAACTGTCTGAAAAAGGTAAAGTAGTTAGTTTGAAAACAGAGCACCATAAAGAAGAATCGGTCATAGAAAGTAAAGAACATGATGATCTTAGCTCTGATGCCTCTCATGCGCCAAGTTTTAAAAGTGAAATGGCGGATAGACGTGATTCTTCAGAATCCAGTCCTAAAAGCAAGTCAAAGTCTTTTAAAAAAGACGATGAAGTATATGAAGTTGATTTTATTAAGGAAATTAAAGTATCTACTTCTCCAATAAAAAGTACTTTTAGTCGTACTGGTAGTCAAGATACTCAATCAGAATCTGAAATTGTGCCTGATCTACCCCATGATGAAAAGATGTATGAAACACCAAAGAAAGAAAAGACAACCAAGTCTCCTATTACATTGATTGACAAACAGTTACAAGATCAAATCTTAGAAATTTCTATTGATAAAACACAAACTTTACAGTCAACAAGTGAAACATCAAAAGAGAAAGTGTTAGACACTTCACCTTCAGTACAAAAAACTGTAGTTGCTGAAAAACATGGTGAAATGAAGACGCCTTTACAAAGTGATATCGCAGATTCTAAATTTAGCAAGTCCGATATGTCTCCTGGAACTTTTGAAATATCAGAAGATACCAGCATAGAATCCAAAGACATCATGATGAAATCTGGTGAAAGTGTCGATACTGAATGTATGATTAAATCTCTGGAATCACATGAGGGTGAAGCTTTACAAAAATCCATTGACTCAACCGTAAGTGCAGAAACATTGCACCCATCTGAATTTTCTACTGAAGCTGATTCAGCTTTTTTGACTGGTACAGACCACAAGAAAGAAGAAATAAAATTAGTAAAAGAAAAAAGTATAGAAGATATATGCAGTAGTGGTTATGACACTGATTTTTCTTCTGCCGAGTTTCATGGAACTAAACTTGAATCGGATAGAGTGGACATGAACTTATCGAAATCTATTCCACCGCTTACTGACTTATCGGTTTTAGAAAAAACTATTGACGAAGTCAAACAGTCTTTGGAGGCAGCTCAAGTAGAAATAATTAGTGAAAAAAATGATGGAAGTATGAAATACAAGCAGTCGCCTTCAGAATTTCAATTCAAAATGTTGATTAGTCCCGAAAAGCCGGAAGTTATAAAAGAAGAACCGCATTACTCGGAAGACCAAATAGAAAAATATAAAGTAACTAAAACATTAGACAGTAGTAGGTCCGACAGTGTATCGCAGAAAGCTAGTTCACAAGAAGAAATAACTTTTTCAGATGAAGAGAAAGATACAGTGCATCAAAAAGAATTTAGTCCACCTTTAGATGCCGACATTTCAGTAAAATCAGACAGTGGGCCGCATTCTATTTTAGATACAGAAAGTGAAACAGAAAGAGATGGTTCACTTAGAAGTAGTTCTGAAGTAAGGTTACGGCCTCAAAAACATTTAAAATCGCAACTTGTACTAGGTGATAGACGATCTGCTTCTGAAATAGAAAGTTGGTCTAGTTCCGGAGGGAGTCATTACCACAGTTTCGAACACTCGGAAAGTAGACCGCTATCATCTGATGTTGATGTTATGATGACAGCTCAAAGTGGCACAGATTATGAAACAGCTTTGACAAGTCATGACTTATCTTCGCAGTCAATGAGAACATCGAAAGATTACTACACAGCTGGTAGTTCTCTTGCTTCAAGAGATAGCATGAAAAGTCTTGATTCTGACGCTTCTAGTCATGTAGCCAGTATTGATATTTCAGATGCATCTGAAACACTAGTACCATCAGCAAATGAACTGAAAGAAGAATTACTAGAAAGTAGTACGTACGTAGAACAATTTTTACATGAAACCGAAAAAGAGCCTACCGTGAAAAGAAAAGACGTAAGTGAGGATGAAGAAATATCTGGTGAAGATGACGATTATAAAAGTTCACATGTGGAATTGGTTGGAAAAATGAAACGATCACACGAAATGCGGTTCCAGCCAAAAGAATTAATTCCGGAACATTTTCCACTAGAGAGTACAGTGGAAACCGTTGAGTTTGAAGACGATTCTTCAAAAGAAAAAGACGGATCAGACACAACTATATCTAGTCAATTGAAAACGGATGAAATACTATCATCATCAATCTCTAAATTAGAAATATCATCATCACTGTCACAACCAGATTCAAGCAAGGAATCTAAAGATGAAATAACCAAAGTTACGTTGCAAGGAGAATATGCTGTACCATTTTCAATCACCAAAGTTGAAAAACCCCCGCGAGAATTTGTTGATATAGAAAGTGAAATTATTCCCGTTGGCTCAGCAGAGTATCAAAGTATACAAAAATATGGTAGTACTACAATACCTTCTATAAAAACTTCTGAGAAAGAAGAGATAGTGGTGAAAGATAGTGCGCAGTACAACGAAACTGTGCTAAAAAAAGACATGCCGACAGTTGAAATTAAGGAAGAATGCGTAAAAAAGGTGATACAAGACATAAGTACTATACCATTTCCCATAACAGAAAAACCACCTAGTCAAAGAGAATTAGTTGACGTGGAAACTGAAATTATACCAGTTGGAACTAAACAGTACGAAGAAATATTAAAATCTAAAAGTGATTCCTCCGTACCAAAAACTAAAATTGAAAAATCTGGTGTGAAAACACCGGAAGACCAATTAGAAAGTAAGTTAAGCTCAACATCAAGTCTTAAGACCCACGAACATATGTCCACACCTCATACACCTTTATCTGCACCTAGTCAAAGTTCTTTATCTACTGATAATGGCAGAGAATATGTTTTAGATGATATATATGATATATCTGAAACTCCAGAATTAAAATCAGATATTGTCACTGAAAGCAGTAGGTCAGAGTTACTTATAACAACAGAAGAAAAAGGATTGAAAACTTATGAAAAAGATCAGGATTCACCTACTAGCGATGAATTTGAAATGGTTGATAAACCAAGTGAAATGGATGATTTTGTTGTAATTGAGGAAGTTGCTAAAGAAGCACAAGAGATGGACCCCGAAGGAAAAAGTGTGCGAATTAAAGGACAAAAATATGTAAGACGACATGACGTAGAAGTAGAAGAATATTTGTCAAAAGCAACTAAGAAACAAGAAAGTACAAGTAGCACCTCAGGCTCATTATCTGATGAAGAATTACTTCAATATGAAATAGAGCAAAAAAGATTGCAAGCGCAAGAGTTGGCAGAAATAGAGGCTGGTAAGCGCTGGATACAAATGCAATTTGAGGGAGATCCAAGATATGATTATGAAAGAGTACCCTTAGAAGATATTAAAGAGGAGGAGATGACCGATTTTGACGCCAGTAGAATAGGTAGTTTGAGTTCACAAAAAGAATCGATAGGTAGCTATGGCAGCTTCAGAAACTCCTATGGAAGTCTTTCAGAATCGGAAATGGCATCGCGTATGAGGTTTAGAATTAAAGGTGAAAATGATGATATATCCATTAGCTCCTTGCAAGAATTTGAAAACTTGGAACGAGCTTTGATGGAACAATACCAACAACATTCTTCTTCATCGCAAGATTCATTAAATGGCTCCTTACCGCGTCGGTATATCTTAAGTAAGAGTCAAGGTGATGACATATCTATATCGAGCCTTAAAGAGTTTGAGGGATTAGAAAATGCTTGCCTTGAAGCTTTAAAAGCTGAACTCCTTGCAAAACAAAAAGAAGCTCTTTTACTTGCTGATCCTAAAGTAGTAAGTGGAAGTTTTCTTGAGCAAGAAAAACGATCATATGATGATGGTTCAGATAGTAGTCCTCCTCCAAAAAGTGGCAGCCCAGGGCAAAAAAGTGGCAGTCCTTCTCAAAAAAGTGGAAGTCCTTCACAAAAAAGTGGCAGTCCATCACAAAAAATTGGCAGTTACGGTAGTCCATCTCAAAGATTACTAGCAGATTCAGCCGCTATTCGAAAACTAATTGACCAACAACTAGCATTAGAGCAAAGGATACAAGAACATGCCAATAGGCCCAAAATTGTAACAGTAAAAAAATATGACGACAGAGGTGCTTTCTTTGTTCCCGAACCAGACATAAATTCTGAAACATGTATAGAAAAAGCTGAGGTCGAAGAAGAATGTAAAAAATCTACTTCATTCATATGTGCAGCTGCGCCAAGTGATGGATCCGCAGAATCTATACCAGGAGATTGTGAAGAAATGATGAAAATATTGAATCAAGAAGAAATAACAAAGGAGAAAGATCTATCTAAGCCAGTAATAAAAACTGTATTTGACACAGGAGTCATTGAAGTAGTTAAAACTACGACAGTTATTCAACAAAAATTTGTTGATGGAAAAAAAGTGTCTGAAACAGTTGCAAGTATGGACGAAGAGGGAGCTATAGATATACCTGTTAAGCCCAAATGTTATGATGAAAGCGGTTTATCATTAGGTTCTGAAATGTCATCTTCTTTAGCTTCTCAACCTTCGGAATTTGAAAGTCTAATGACAGTAATTGAAAGACACCCGTCCGATGTAGAAATTGTTAGTTTTTCTAAACAAACGTCACAATCGTCTGACAAACCAGAAGATTTAGATTTTTCAAGAGAAGGGAGTGCAGTTCGTGAACTGTCACCCTCGTCCGGCAGATCGATCGCACATAGTGTTATTTCTGGTAAACATTTTACAGATCCAGCTAGCGGTTCATGGAGCGGGCAAGACGAAGAACTCAGCTCATCTGGTAGCTTTAGTCGGTCAGTGTCATTTTATTATTTAAAGTAAATTTGTGTATTCGAAATATTGACATGATAAAAGAAAATATTTTTTTAACAGAGCTCGAGCAGACCTTATGCTAGGTAGTACAGATAGTTTAGAAGCAACTAGTTCCAATGCAACTAGAGCAACATATAACTATGAAGTCGATACTCCTATGACAGGAAGTTTAACCTCTGGTGGTAAGTCACGATCCATTGTTTTAAACGTAGTAAATATTGCTTTGCTTTAATATTACTTTCATTGCGGTATACAATTTATATTAACTGGGGGAAAAAGTTTTTTGTTAATGTTTGGGTCAAAGAACCACCTTTTATCTGACGAAAATTGGAGTTGCAGACAGGTCAGTCACATTCCTATGCCGAAAGTTATAAACCTAAACTGCATAGCTATCTGCCTTAAATTATAGAATAATTCAGTAATCAGAATTACTGGATCACCAGCAGCGGGCGATGGGGTTGTCGAAACTCATAAATTTATTCAATTTTCAGGACTTAATCCTTAACCATATTGGTCTATTTTCCTGACGCCTTTACTTGCGTTCCATTTTACGTTAAACTTTTTAAATTGATCCCGATTGTGGTGCACATTTCCTGGCCGTTGTTTTATTTCTTTTGTTTTGACCAACCAGTTTCAAACAGTACAAAACTTTGAAAATGTTACCATATCCCATATATACTAAATATGAAAAACTTTTTTCCCGATTTAAAATATTGGTGACACAAAAATTGCCTGATGAACTTCTACTTCTGTATTATCATTATTATTTTCAATTTTAACTTAGAAATATTTTCTTCTAAATTTGTTATTGTATTGCAGATGTTACCCCTGCTTAACGTGATAAATATTCATATGATTATTTCATTAAAAGTGATGTGCTAATTTATCAAGAAGATTGTTGCTACTACTCGCATATCTAATTCAAATTGTATTTAAGTTTAAGAAACCTCGTCTTATGAGGTTAAGATGTTGATTAAATAACATAATTCCTACCATAGAACTAATCATGTGCTACTTTTCAAGATTGAAAACCAGTATGTGCAACCAGTTTAGCTTTAAAATATATTTAACATTGAAAATGTGTAATAAATTGGAAAAGTAGTTAAGAAATCATTAACATCATCTTCATAATTATTACTCAATAGCACATAATGTCGTTGTTTTAATGAGAATAAGTTATTTTTAACAAAATACATGGTCTCAACTCAAAATGTTTGTTCAGCAAAATATTCAAAACCGTATTGACATAAAATAAAATAATAGAACTTTATTTCAGGCAACAACAAAAATGGTAAATACATGGCCCATAAAGAATAGATTTCATACAGACATACATACCTACAAAATATATCGAAACCTCTTAGTGTCATATGAATCTTATTTCTATTAGTCTACTATTTTAGTAGTTCAGGAATTGGCAAATGCGTAAATCTAATACACTTTGTTGTTTCCTTGTTTCGACATTTTTTTTCGCGGAAGCGCCAAAATATCAATTTAGGCCACAAATCCACCTTTGCGGTTGTCACATCACTTAAAGTGGTGTTATATTTATAACATGATCTGGAAACATTGTTACTATTGTTGTAAGTTTCAAAATTAAAATAACTGCAAACAAAAGTCTTAACACTAAGGGATAAGACTATAAAAATCTTTAGAACAAAACTTAATAGAATTGTAACATAGCATTATTAAAGTGTGTATGATTAGCACATTACTCCATATAGCTTTGTTATTAATATATACGCTTCCCCACCAAGCTTGATACTAATCAGAAAGATAACAGCGGTACGCCCTCCAGGGTCCAATACCATGGTGTCTTCCTTGGACACACTGGACCCAGTAACGGCAGTACAAATGGAAAGTTTGGAACATCAGTCGACCAGCGAACATTATTCACATGAATACGAAGTACAAGAACCAGATTCAGACACAGAAAGACTGGTAAGATATACAGATAAAATTATTGAAAACGAATTCAAATTAGCAGAGTATCATTACTGATTCCAATTTATATGAAAACTAGCTGACCCAGCAAACTTCGTATCGCTTGACATTAATGCTTCGATAGTAGCGCAGTCTGTCGGATACAACGTGAAACATTCCAAAATCAACGACTACTTTTTATTAAAAAAATAATTAAAAACCATTTTGCAGGAGACCAAATTGTGAATCTAAACCATTCTCAAATTCCCTAGAAC
>DVZK01001143.1:0-10034 GCA_018236665.1 Calephelis perditalis
CGGAAATTTCTTACCATCAGGAAATCCGTCTGCTTGTTGCCTTCCAATATCATAAAAAAAATAGCCCTGGATAAATTACACAAATTAGTCTTACCAAAAAGTAAGCAAATAATTTGTTTATGTTGTGGGTAGAATAGGAAAATCATCCTGGAACAAGTATAATAAATACCCACATCCGAAAATACAGTCATCGATACTCATCAAGCAAATGCCTGCTTCAGTCAGAAAAAAAGGGTGTGTGTGCGATTCACTTACGATAGAAGTGAAACTTCAGTAAATCGACAAAAGAATGAGTTGAATTTTTATTTGTGTCTCTTAACTGCAAAAGAATGAGATGAATATATATTTGTGTCTCTTACCTGTCACTTTTCCATTGCACCCGTTTGGAAATCACAACGATTCTAAAGAAATTTCACTTCAAAAATCTCGAGCCTAACGGTCAGTCGGTGAATTGTTAGCTAAACCCTCAACCAACAAAGTTGTCAGATATGAAAATTATACAGTATATATTTTTTTATTATTGCTTTAAATGTTGATTGTGTTTAATCTTTCTTATGTTATGGAATGGAAATCAAACAAATTTCCTACTTATCAAACACACAATAATGCATAGATTTCGACCGCACGTACCATAGCCTACGTTTTAAAAAGGGGTTTTAAAACAAATTCATTACTCTACGAGTAATCGCGTACCAAACATACATACAACTTGAAAACCTCCTCCACTTTCGGCTCGATTCAATTTCAATTGGCAAAACACACTGATAACTATCGTGTAGTAGTAAATCATAAAACTCAATTACTGCCTATGTATAGATAAATTTCATTATCACCATACTTCAACGATAGTGGCTGAAGAGTTTACAAGCAATATGCATTATACATAAGTCATGCAATAAAGATATTTTTTGAGTGATAAGACCGCAAATAAGCAAACAGCTCTTCTGATGGTAAAAAACAACCATGAACTAGAGATATAAGACGTTACAGGTGCGTCTGGTGTGTCTTCTGGTACTAGAATACAAACCAAAGTATGGAAGTTCAATAGATATCAAAGATAGTATTTTTATGATATTGAAGATAAGAAATTCAAAGCCGCCTAGAGATACCAAAGGTGTTACTGATACGTTGACCAGAGGCCGGGATATAAGGACTCGAGCAAAACTAAGTTTACCGGCTACCTTGTCCTCCGAATTGGAATACGTCAACGGCAAGCAATGACGTTTTGGCAGCAGGAATAGGTAAGGTGGTAATACCAATCTGGCCGAGTCGCTGCGAAACTCTATTTACCAAGGTAACGTCCTTCCAACCTGAGGCTAAGATGCTAAGGTGAATAAAAGTAAATAAAGATACTTTTGCCATAGCAATTCCTGTTACCAAAATGACTGTGTTACAGTGTTACAGTCTAGAGTACTGATATCTTTGCAAGGTAAAAAAACCCCGGTCTCGCACCTAAAACACAGAACAGCGAAGTAGTATATACATTTGTGGTGTCTATAGGCTACGATTCTCTCTTACCATAAGAAAAGTATTTTCAAGTACAAGGCGCTTCTGTTCCTTGCTGTTTTATTCTGTAAAAGATAATTTAAGCGCAGTAAAACTAAAAAAAAAAACAAAATTGGATTTCAATGCTACATAAGTAAACAAAAATTGGGTATATATCTCGATTTCGTTAGGATCCTATCACCAGATTCAGACTTGGTGAGAATGGGACCACCTTTTAAGTTCGCCCTTTCTAACATCGGTTAAGAATAAATGGAGAAATCGAGTAACATAAAAGCATTAAAAAGTATAGTCCACGATCAAATTAGTCGGGTTTGTATAAAAAGAATAAGGAATGCGGAGGAAACTAGACAGGTCTGCAAAGATCGTACCATTTGACACTCGATTTCTCTGCCTACCAGGCTTAAGACTTGGCGTGAAAATGAGTAAATAAGTCAAGGAAGTGTGGAGGTCGAACTCTACTTTTTTGACTCTTAAAATATGTAGTACGAGTAGATATCTGCTTTTCATTCGTGTTTATAATATCTAAGACCCAAATTGTATATATATAAAAATAATTGTTACAGTTTATGGGAGAGTGGCGTGAAATATCCAGTTACTATTCAGCCAATGCACTAGGCGCATGTCCCAGAGCTCAATACTCACTTTCAGGAAGCACAGTTAATGTTGTCAATAGTCAAGTTGTTAATCAAACTCTTGAAACCATATCTGGCACTGCAGTTGTCAGTAGTAACGATGGTAGCGCAAGGCTTTTGGTAACCTTAGAAATACGACCTGGTGGTAAGTAATATTACAGTTCGTCAATCGCGAAAGGCAAGATATACAGGGTTACTTTCAAAAGACTGGCCAAATTTTAATATAAGAAAGTGAAGTAGTAGTGCATTTAAATATAAATTTCCAAATTATAATATTTGCTTTTATGAACATTCATTTAAAATATTCCGCATTAATACTTCACTTGTTGTCACGCTACGTCAAACCTAATATGAATTACGACGTCACTAACCTGCGCATGCGATTGCGGTTGTCGTTTATATAATAAGAATGCATTTTGTACTTTTTGTCGGATAAAAATTATAACTTGCATTTTTTTATTACTTCGTAAATGGAAATGTATTATCAATTCCGAAACCTTTCTCAAAATTTGACTGGCCCTTTAAATGTTACCCTGTATAGAACATCCTTACGAAAAATAGCAAATGTAAGAAACAAAACTTACAATTGAAACCACGTCAGCGTTTAGAAATCAGTGACCTGAAAACACAACTAATTAATCACAATTGAAATATAGTGGAAATGGCCAGTGACGTTGATGTTATCGTCGATCTCAATCGAAATATTAATAATTTTACAGCTGTAAAACTGTAAAAAACCGACTCCAATTACATATATATGTTACTCAAATAGCCAAAAAATATTTGCATCTAAAAGAAATTCATGTTAATTACACTATCTATAATTCGAAAACGGCTAACGGATTCAACTGAAAATTTATGGTGACGTTGCTTGGACTTGAACCAGGAGATGGACAAATGATACTTTTTAATCCGTTTGACTGCAAGGAAACAAGGAAAACATATTTTTTATTTGACGGTTACCCAATAGATGGAATGGAGTTTGCCGAAGCATTTGGCGGATTTCAATCAATTGTTAAAGGAATCGAAATTACCTACTTAAACAAAATGGTGGGGCAATCAACACCACAAAATGATAAATTTAATTAGTTTTGAAGTAATAAATAATGAAGTCAAATAAATCTGTAAATATTATTCGTATAATGCGGACTGACGATAATCGAGTGAGGTTCGAGTTTGGGCTTATTTCATGCCTATTCCCTAAAATGATAAAAACAGTTAATTTTTTACCCCCTGACTGAAATATTATGGAAATAATATATAAGATGTTACAAGTTTGTCGTGTGTATGTATATCTGTCTGTATCGCAACTTCTAAACGATTTGATCGATGTTCTTTGGTTAAAGCTGATGTAATCGAGATAGTTCTTACCTACACTTTGAATATGTTTTACTAGAGATTATTGGAAATTTTGTTGTAACGATTTTATGTTAGCTTAATGTTTCGTTAGTTTAGTGAACTTTTTCAGAACACCATCTCACCATCTGCAATACTTAATCATTTTTTTTACAGTTTTTGTTGAATCTCCACTAACCATCTTGGCAACTGATTATAACAACTACGCTATATCTTACGTTTGTGTGAACCTGCCCAACAATCAAAGACAAGGTAAATAAACTTTTTAAAACTGTTGAATTTCCGCTTCATGAGAGATATGAGATTCTTAACATAATCACCTATTTGTTAATCTCGATATTCTTTTAAAAATAAGTATGTATTCGTCGTCAATTACTGCAAATTCCGTAATCTCTATACGAATTACTTAGAAATCATTGCTTTTTATCTTATCTTTAACTTTCTCATCGATTTAATTGAGATGATGAGATTTGTTATTTAGGGTAATTTTTTATTATAGATATTTAGAAAATATTATAAATTTCGTCTTATCACATCTTATATTATATTTAAATTATTTATGCGCGCAAAAAATCTCATTAAAAAGAAGTGTGTGAATTAATATATTGGATATTTAGATATTCACAATGATATTTTTTTAAACCCGTTCGATGTTAAAATCTTGGTCTAACATCAGACTTCTTGAAGTCCCGTGTTCGATCCCCGTATAAAAAGAAAATGTGTATTTTCAATTGTCTAACAAAAATACTGTTGCCGGGATTGGATAATATATGCCCGGTAGGCTATAGGGTTGCCACGTTGCGGGACTTATTGTTTTTGGATAGTTGTAGGTGCCCTGGTTGTGCCTCTATCTACATATTTGAAGATGTAGGAGTGAATATACTTATTACTTACTTAATACGTCAAAAAATATTGATTGTAAAAGTTGTTGAAATACGAATACACACAAGAGTTATACAAAAAAAACAAAGCAGAATAATTATATTACTTATAACTTATAAGTAGTTGGTTTAATCATTTGAATTATGTAGCAAACATTTTTTTGTAGGTTTTTAAGAGGTTTTTTTATTTGATGTACAAAAATGTAAATGTTTTGAGACACCCTGTATATAATATTCTAATATATTAAGAAATATACTCATTACTTGTATGTTTTTGCTTTTTTATTTAAGCTGGATAGTTTTGATCCAGATTCCACCATTTTAATGAAAAGACTACATTTAAAGCAACCCTCTGAGCAGTAATCCATTAGCGTTGGTTTATTTAAAATAAAAATGATATTTCTCTTGAATCTCAAGTTTTAACGAGATTGAGAGGTAAAGAAGGAGACGGATTTCTTTATGGTACGATGTACATTTTACTTTTTATCTGTAGCTGGTAAAGTTGCGTTGCCAACCTGAAACTGCGTTGTTAAGCCTTTTGTAGTGTAAATTATCTTGCTTAGCATGGCAGCTCGCGAAGGGAGGACATTGGTTTACTATATCTTTCGCAACAAGACCATTGATGGTAGAGTTCGGTGCAGCTAATTGCCTATTTAGAGATCCACTGCGTTTCCTATTTCTGTCGCCATTTTAACATTTTCATGTTTCGGTCCAGAGGATAGGATAGCTGGGAGACAGCGGCGCACCTGTATCATTTATGGTGTTTATAACTCACGGTTGCTTCTTAACATCATTACATTAGTGTGCTTGTTTATTGCCCTATAGTATAACGACGGGTACGAAATGTCGGTAAGAGTAAACAGACTGACGATTCTTGACGTGAGGTTCTTGAGGCTTGACGACAAAAACGAGCTGGTTGTGTTCCAGTCTCAGTTACATGTTCTTATTTAGTAGTAGGGGTGGTGGTGATGGTACATAACATAACATACTATATATGTGTATGTTATGGCACTAGCTCAATATGCTAAGGTAATAAAATTGAGTTGTACAATTCAAGCCAGACAGACATACTTATATTGCAATACACGAAAGTTTATAAAAAGTTAAGTCTATTAGTGGTCTGGGTCCACTAAGTGGCATAGACCATCCGCCTTTCTGCCAGGCATAGGTTACTATCAATGAGACCACTGATGGCGGAGTGCTGTGCGGTAACTAGCTCGAGTAGGGACCCATTGCGTTACCCATTCCTGTAGCCACAATGACTTCCTCATGTTATGGCCTGGTAGCCGATAGACCACGTTTGTCTCTTATTATCAGAAGATTCATATGCTTCTTCACTGATCTCTCATACAAAAAAGAGTAAGTATAAGTTTTTCTTCGTGTTGGTCCGGGGCTCTTTTCAGAATAGACCATCTGGCTTCCTGCCAGGCAGCTTGTAAAAGGCGAGCATAGGGTTCAACTTTACTGACACCGTGACATCCTACTAGGTCCTACAGCGACTCGCCCGCATTGCTACCACCACCTTATCTATTCCTGTCGCCATAACGTCAAGTTCGGCGGATACGTTAGCCGGTAAACTTATTTTTGGTCGAGGTCTAACATCTCGGCCTCAAGTTGGCAACGCACCATTAACAACTATTGGAGTCTCTAGCCGGCGTAAATTCCTTACCATCATGAAATCCGAATGCTTGTTTGCCTTCCAATGACGTAAAAAAAAAGTTGAGCCCATATCCCTGAAAAGGCGTTATGGCATGTTTTCTTAGCCCGCGGCCAATGAATTTGTCATACTTTCTCTATAACTCATAGCATTTATTAATGGGTACCTAAAAGCAAACGTTTATAGGTACTCCACTTCATTAAAAATAAAATAGACACGGGAGTTTTGGTACAGTCATTACCAAAATGAAAGAATTTAGAACGCTATTACAACAGCAGACAGCTTCGCTCTCGAGATAAAATAATTAATAAGTATACAAAACCTCTGGAATACGTCACTCCGAGGAACAAGCTAGAGTCGTACCCAATTCGAAGATTAGTTGACCGCTTCGTTGGTCGAGTGCTTAGCCTACCTAATACGACGAGGGCAGGTATTTTATGATATATATTTAGATACCTTAATTTCTAGGTCTGGTTATTTATTAGATTTATTCTGATATATATTTTAGTATTTCTACGTATTACAACCTTCGACTACCCTTAACTTGAATTTCCATAGCAGAAGTTATTTGCTTTGGAGTTAGATTCAATTTATGTAACTTATTCAGAAATATTTATTTTAGTTATGAAATATTTTGTAAGATTGAATACAAATTAAGATTACAAAATATTGCTTATCTTTTAACATAGATAGTTAAAAATATTTTCTACATGTTCTAAGATAGTATGAAAGATGATACTAAATTTATCTGAAATTAACTTAGCTGGTTTTAAGATGAATGTTCAAAAATAAGGAAATTGCTTGCTGTGCGTGCGTGCGTGCGTGTGTGTATGCTTGCGTGCGTGTGTGTGTGTGTGTGTGTGTGTGTGTTTGTACTAAATCAAACATTGGTAACATACGAAATTCATTCTTCCACAATTTCATTTATTTACAAAAACTGAAAATACTTAACGGTGTTTTACTACTTTTCATGCAAATTTCCTCATTTTTGAAATTTGATTTTGTTTATTCAACTAGCAAAAAAATAAAACGAATTGACTTGTATTTTTTAATAGCATTTGTAATTAAAATAATTATAAATTGTGGTCGGTATTTAATCACTAAACTAGTAACGAAAAAAAACATAAATTGAAAGAAAATTAACGAGAAGAAATTTTATAAACCGTATGTAATCTAACGTAGAGAGAGCGCTACGAGCAGAATATACAGCTACAAGATAATTGTTTCGCTCAGTAGAACGTCTACGTAGCGCTACCACAGTCGCCGCGTAGCTTTCACAGTCGACTGTCACATGCTACGCTTTTTGCGTAGCGAACTTTGAACTTTAAGCGAGTTGAAATTTTCTTTTGTTGAAATGTAACATAAAATTGCATTAATTTATTCATTGTGATTTAAAATTTATAATTTTTAAATATTTATTAACAATGACACTAAAAATGCAACGTATGTTTGTCATTCAATGGCGGTTTGATTGTGGTAAGTTTAGAGATGATAGCTTAAAATTAAGTATTTTATAAATTCATTAGTTGTACTTTTATTAATATATTTTATGTTTCACTTTATTCATTAGTGGCTATTAAAGATTCAGAGCTCTGACAAGCTCATGAGAATTTACAAATGCATTTTTTTTAAAGTCAAACCTGTGATAATAAAAATGGTAAAATTTAATTGTAACTGTTAAAAACAGTACCTACAGCTTTTACGTATGATAAAAAACTAGGAATAGAGATAATCTTTACTTAATTGTTTTTGATGCAAATCTTTAGATACTGTATTATGGTTTTTAACAATTTCACGCTTTTCATTCATTTTGAGAACGTAGCGTGATGTTACAATATAAGCTATGTAAATTTTTACGGATTTTGTCAAATATAGTCAGTTGTTTTAATAAATAAAATACTCTTCAATTATTAAAAAAAAATTAAAAACTAAAAACTAATCTTAATTTTGTTAACATGAGCATGTGTGCAACATCATTAAAATCTAATACTTTCCAAATAAAAATATGGTTGTACTGATGGTTCTTAACTTAACTGTAGTTGACTACTTATTGTCTGCTCTGACAAACTTCATATGTGTGTGATACGTGACTTGGTATGATTGTCCTTACCTCTCCATATGGAAAGTAAAGAAAAGGTCTAAGATGGAGTTATACTAAATGGTATTACACTTAAGTTGTGATTCTCTGGAAATACCTTCTTAGGCAGAGAGTCATATCTCTTAGCCCTTTAAATAATAAAAGTGAAAATAAACCTTTTTATTTGTATGCAAGAAATATTAACCACAAACGGCTGTACGTTATGAATCTGGGCTAAGAAACGGAGTCAGGGAAATCAGATTGTACAGTTCTTTTTTATTAGTGTCTCAGCTTTACTTAATTTTTATGCTACTTTTTCTAATTTTAATTGGTTATACTTTGAGGCTAAAAACTTAAAAAAAAATTAAAACAAACCCGACTTTGTTTAACATATAGATATATAAAAAACTGTGTCCAAAAAATGTGTAGCATTTTAGCTCTTTTCGAATTTATATGACCTTACCCTATTATTTGGTATTATTAAAAGTATCAACAGTAGTTTTATACTTTTGCAGTGTAAGGACAAAATAAAAAATGGTTACATAAAAGCTTGTTTTAAAAAGGTTAGACTTGCTAAGCTATAAGCACTACGCCGTAATGTTTAAAATTTTAATGTGTGCATTAGTACTAAGAGCTTTAATAAATATTAATTGGTAGCTTATGATTTTAGTGCGTTCCGTCAATAAACTTGTTTATTTTAAATTGAACACAACGTTATGTTATGTAGGTACAATGTTTTATTAAAATATTAGTCCAATGCTAATTGAAATAAAGCTTGTTATGTTTGTTGTTTGTATACTAAATTTAGATAACGAACCAAATATCCGCTTTTTAGTACTTCAGAAAGTAGACAAACATTTTGATGATCATCAGTATGTCAGCGTATCAGTGACGAAATTGGTGTATTTTAGATATTCATCAAATCTAAAGTATTAAAGCTATTCGATAGAGACTTGATATCACTACATAGTATAAAACAAAGTCGCTTCCTTTGTTCCTATATCCCTTTGTATGCTTAAATCTTTAAAACTACGCAACGGATTTTAAAATGATTTTTTAATAGATAAAGTGCTTAAAATAAAGGTGGGCCGCTAGTGTTTAATAAGTTTATGATTGACATTATATTCTGAGATAGTGAACTGTCTGGTATATCGGAAAACAAATCTATGAGGGATCTAAAAAAACAACGAAACACTGAAAAAAGGTAAATAGTGCCCTTGCGCTTCGCTTGGGTCGTCTTGGCGAGAGCACTACCGTGGCCCTTAATAGATGAAAAAAGTATACTATAAATAAAACTCATTACATATTAAACTTATGTCATACAAATTTTTGTAATAACGTATCTACTAAGCTTTTTCATAAAATGATCTTTTACTTACCATAATACTTTATTATCTAGGCATAGATATATGAAACAAGGAGATAAAATATTTTTATTGCAAAGATGTGATTTTTGACTAAGCTTTTTGACATTTAGATAAGAAAGTATTACAGAAGCAATCATTAGTCTAAAATGAACTTTATGCTGGAGCATGTAAAGATCTTTTTTGTCTAAAAAAGGGTTGAAAAATTTGATGGGTACTCATAAAATTCAATCTGAAGGGAATTTCAAGTTCACAAATACGAACGTATCATTTGCAACCAACTACGTGACGTTTGTAAAAAACGACTCTGATTTGACAAAAGCTAAATGAAAGAATTGTGTTCGGATTTCGAATTGTTGAACTACCAATTCGACATCCGAACACAATTCTTTAGCTTATCATCCAAAATTCCATTATTTTGATTAAAAGTGAAAAATATAAATCATAGCGAAAGTTTAAAAATTGAAATTGAATGATATTGAAATATTGACCGCCTTGTTGGTTGAGTGGCTAGAGTACACGCCTAACTACACCGGTCAACCGTGGGGCTGGGGTTCGATT
>DVZK01001144.1:0-10033 GCA_018236665.1 Calephelis perditalis
TATTGATGAAGGGCTGAATCGCAGGTGTTTTCAGTCCCACGAAAGCTCCATCCCCCCTAGCATTTTCATCATAATTCTTCGGCTTCTATTGTCTTGGTTAAAATAATAACAAAAATTGTTAAGTACATGATTTATTTACTTAATTTTCTTCTACGTTGCATTTTATTTAAATTTGAATATTTGGAAGTTCAATATACTTTTTAGGACTATTTTAGGGCTTTTATATTATATTCTTTTTATCCGTAGCGTAAGTAATATAAAAGGAATGGCGTCACATAAATGGGGATGAGAAGTAATGCAATAAAATATAAATCCTCGATTGTACACGGTCCAATTTCAGTAAATCGACCACTGGGTGACCGTGTCAAGTGATGGTGTTATGCGTTATATCAACATTCACCTTTTTCGTGTTTGGACCACCTCGTTGGTCGATAGGTTAGCGCATACACGCCTATGTGAAAATGAATGAATTGATAATTGCAACTCGAAGCTGTTTTAACCATAATAGGATGTCGAAAACTCAACACTAAAGACTTTTACCGCCTTAGTAATAATAATAAATATGGACTAAAGTACTCCGAAGTACTCCTAGTGTTATTTCGAATAATTCACAAAACGAACCTCTATGAAGTCAACCCTGAGCGTGAGGTCATATATCCAGCTGGCGAGAGACTTGAGCGAGTTGTAGCCGCGCCGGTGCCACATACCCGGAACCTTGTTGTTCAGGAACGACGTGAACACCTCCTCGTACGCTTCCGACATCACCACCAGACCCTATAGTTTGTGTATTATGTTTATATCACGCTGTACCGCACACCGCTGCGGTTTGCGGTGACGCAGGGTTGAAATTTGTAAAAAAAAATCTCGATTAGTATATAAAAACTGCACGGTATAACACAGCCACCGCTTTTCCGTACAGCGAAATTTCAATATTTAAATCCGCATCGCCGCACACTAGAGCGGCGACGCTGATGCGGCAGCAGGGTTATGTCCGCCTTTATAAAACATTTCCTGATTGACTGATTCATCACCGCCTTGCAAAAATTGTTAAAGTTACAGCCGTGAAATGTAGTCAGCAGTTTCGTTTTATTGAGTAGACTAAGACTAAGGACGGAATTTTTGTAAGTTCTACTCCTAAAGAGGTGAAATAGGGGTTGAAGGTTTGTATGGAAGACCGTTATTTTAAATAAGAAGCTTGAAACTTTATTCTGGGCTACTTATTAAATATGAGTAGATACGTATTCAGGCGTTTCTGGAAATTTTACCTCTAAAAGGGTGAAATAGGGATTAAGAGTTTTTATGAAAGTTTATGAAAGAAATAAATACGTTTGAAAAAAGTAATAAATTATTCATCCTGTTTTTAATTCAATTTGTTACCTCAGACCTGTTTAAATACGATAAAGTATATGCATTGGCTGTTCATGGATAGCGTTAATATGTTGTGCCAGAAAGTTGCAGTAACTGATTCGTATAGCATTGCATCGATGTGAAAAAATATAGGTTCTAACTAAATTTTACAATAATGAAATTCTTATACATGGTCTATGAATAAATATTTAGCAACTATCGAAATCCGAACCTTTTCATTATATATATTAAAAAGTACCTTGATAGCTTTCTGCAGTTCATTCAGTGACGAATGTATGAGTGAGAGCAAGGTGTTGAACCGGTCGGTCTCGTGTAGAAGTACGGTCGTGAGCGAGTGCAGCTGCCCCATGTCATCCGCTACCATCAGCTCGGGGCACACGAGCGATTTGTCTATCCCACGAGAGACAACGGCGCGCGTCTGCTCGCATACCCTCCACACTATCTGCTCCGGGGATTCCCCGCTCCCTGCACCCCCTGTGCGCGGCTGCACGTCCACTATTGTTTGGATCAGCGACGTTGTTTCCTTGTTCTGATAAACGGAGTTATATTATAGTTTGATAACATGATGGTCGCCACATACTATTCAAGAGGTGCAACTGACCGTGCACAAGCAGCTTGTTTGTGGGTATGATTTAAACATTTCGTAATTATATGTTTGCACAACATCCTGCTTTATCAAAGTTCTAATATAAACGATTACGCATGTACGTCATGAACTATACAATTACAATAATTGTAGTGGACGTTTTCGGCAGACATAACATCCAGACAACCTGATTGCTCTTTTTAGAGTCGAGCGCTTATGATAGCATCTGGCGCTCTTCCTATAACATACAGTTAGTTCTATTAAGCAAGTATCCTTATTTCAGACATCTTATTACACAATAAAAAATTTATTTTGCAACTGTTCTTCACATCTATCAGGTACGTTTATTACCTTGTTAACAAAGACAAGATTTCAAAAAGTCAAAACTACAACATTAATTTTGCGAGGTTCTTCAAGGGTAACGCATACTTTTGCCGGAGCGCATCACATCGCAATAATCCACTTAAATCGTTTTCGTACATTTTGTATGGAGCGCACTACGACGGGCTACAGAGAGTATAGAGACGGGCAAATTAACTCAAAAGTCAAGTGCGATGCGATGCGCCCTGGCCCGATAAGCTGGGGCACGTCCAAGTGTGCGCTATCTTCTGAAAATCCTGCGAACACAAAACTGCAAAATGATTGTCTTTGCTCACTGTTGATATCTAAACTAAAAATTGCTCGAGTTATAGATTCACTTAGGGCTAGGGATCTTCGTGAGCATAACAGTGGGAACTAGCCAGCTGCCAGACTGACCTCGAAGGCTATGTTGGCGTTCTCGTGCATCCCAAACACCTCGGGATCCTCGATGGCCGGCAGGTTGTCGATATAATCTCGAACCTCCGCGAGCTTCTCCACGCGGGGACAATAGTACGTCCCTGATGGAGAGTACTTGTAGTCTGGCTCCAGTGTCGGCGGCGAGAAGAAACGCTTCAGAATAGTACTCAAACATCGTTGGTCCCACATATCCGTCACTCGACCGCCGTATGTTATCAAACCTACACGTTGAGAAAAATTAAAAAATGCATTGCAAATGTTGATTTACTTAGTTTTGGAAACGAAAGGTGCATACGAAAAACAGAGTGAGGTTGACTTTCATTTCTTGGTTACTAAATATTGATTGATACCTTCCTACCGTGACTCGTAAGGTACTTCAAATTCACTAAGAAGTAAGGCTGACATATTTTAGTGTAAATACTTGCTTGTTTGTGTATTTACGTAGTCTATAACTTTAATTTTTACCGACTTCAAAAGAAGGAGGTTATCGATATGATTGTGTTATTATTCGGCCAATAGCGAACCCATTATTATTTTAACCCATTCAACTCCGCCAACGCACCCTATGCGTTTTTATAAATCTAATTACTGTGCCGACAACGCACCATATGCGTTTTAAGTGCTTGTTCACGTAGGTACGCGCGGGCGCGGTGGCGGGTGCGGGCGCGGGAAACGTTGCGAGCTTGTGTTCACATTAACCGCCAGGCGTTCGCGCGAGTGTGACGTATTTCAGAGGTCGTAAATATGGACGACGATCTTTTATTTTTAACCGAAAATTCTTACCTAAAGTGGGAGATGCTAAAAATTAGGATTGGTGTGCACGAAATTAATAAAGAAAGAGAACGGTATGGAGAATTTCATACTTTATATAATAATTTGAGAGAATATCCTTCAAAATTTTTTGGATATACCAGGATGAGTGTCCACTGTTTTGATTACATACTGGATTCAATAAGGAGTGATATTTCAAAAGTAGACACAAATTTTCATAAAAGTATAAAGCCTGAAGAAAGACTATTTGTAACTATAAGGTAAGTTTATAAAAAAAAATCATAGTAATTAAGTACATTATATTTTTTTATCGAGATATTTCGAGATACATATTGCGGTCATTCAAATTCAAACAAGGTTCCTCTTTATTATTTTATTTAATTAATTTTATCGTTATCAATTATAAAAAGGTTAATTTCCATAATTAGTTGTGTTATAATCGTATGTATTGTATCCATGGTAAGCCTGAGTCCTGCCACTATTCATTTCGTCCATAATAACTTGTGTAATTTTGTTTCTAGCACGTAATTTTTGCATAGGAGATAATTCTTTCATGTATGGCAACAAACTTTTAAAAAATAACAGATCTTCGCAATCTTGTTCTTGTCTTTCGCTGCTTTGTGACAGTTTAATTTGTAATAATTCCAACTTTTTTTTCTCCAATTCCATAAATTCCTGTCTTAGATCTTGTGCACATTTACGTTTGGTGCTCGTATATTGTGTACTTGAAGATGCACCAGCTATGGATTGAGGAGTTGAGGACCGCTCATAATCATCATCATTATTATCGCAGTTATCTACATTAGTTTCATCTAAATTGCCTTCATTTATTTCTGGGGTAACGTCATCTTTTATGAACAGCATCATTTGAAAATATGGCCACATTGAAGAGTTTTGATCTGTTCCAGCATCACCAGAACGAGGAATCGGAATTTTCTTAAATTCTTTCATAAATTGGTCCCGAAGGTTCTTCCATTTTTTCCTTAAAGCCTTTTCTGTAAAATCAGAAATATTGTTTAGTGTTGATGATTAGTGAAAATATATTTAAGTTTTACGTTATAATTGTATTTTTTTATTACGTTTCAGATATCTCTCCACTGGGTTGGCATTTCGATCTTTGGCATATAGCTTTCGTATGGGTGTTAGTACTGTGTCTGAGATTGTTTATAGTACCTGTAAAGCTATTTGGAAATACAATTTGAATGTCCACATGCCGCAGCCATCTGAAGACCACCATAAGAATATTGCTTTAGATTATGAGAAGATGTGGCACTTTCCTAACTGCATTGGCAGTTTGGACGGTAAACATTGTAGGGTTAAACGACCTAAAAAATCAGGATCGGCATTTTTTAACTACAAACATTATTTCTCTATTGTTTTGCAAGCTGTGGCTGATGCGAGGAAAAGATTTTTAACTATTGAAGTGGGAGGTAGAGGAAAGCAAAGCGATGGCGGTACGTTTAATGCCTCGTCCTTGAACCGGTTACTCGAAAGACGTGCATTTAATATTCCGGAACCAAGAACATTACCCAATTCTAACATTACAGCTCCATATGTAATAGTAGCCGATGAAGCTTATCCTCTTAAAGAATATATAATGCGTCCATACCCACAAAGAACATTAAATCAAGAGAGAGAAAATTTTAATAATAGATTGTCAAGAGCGAGAAAAACCGTGGAGTGTGCATTTGGAATTTTATGCAATAAATGGCGAGTTTTGTTAAAACCTATTGAAACTGATGTTAAACATGCACGCCTGATTATAAAAACCGCTTGCTTATTGCATAATATTGTAATTGATATAGATGGGTACGATTGTGATAATGAGTTCACAAATCCAACTCGGCAGCAAAGGCGACAAACTATAACTGGAAGAAACAACAATCCATCAAATCGGGCTAAACAAGTTCGGAATATATTTACGAAATATTTTTGGGAAAATCGTTTAATATATACTTAGTTGCTTTTGTGTTATTTTTCTTTTGTAGCCTTCAGAAAATAAAAAGTTTAAAATATACAATAGGTATTTCATTTACTCACCCTCCATATCAGGAAACAATCCAGCAATTTCCTTCCATAGCTTATTAAGAACATTTCTGTTCATATGGTGATTATGTTTACTTTGCCAAATAGGAGTTCTAGCCTGAACAGCACTAATAAACTCTTCTGTATTAAACGACATTATGAAAACGTGTTATCATTTCTAGCGACAAGTTCAAACTGGTTGAACTTACCTGACGTCGCGAGTGAAACGCGCGCGCCGCCGCTAGTTTGACATGAACACACACAAACGTGTCATGCGTTTGAAATTGCCGCGAGCTCGCCGCGCGCGCCAGTCGCGAGTTTTCTCGCTAGTTAGATCGCACGTGCGTATTGAACGTGAACACTTGGAAATAACGTCATATGTTTGATATTTCGTGACCGCGCCCGCGCCCGCGAGTCAACGTGAACAAGCACTTAAATTTGGGTACAAAGTTATAAACATGCTGTGAGTCATTCTGTCGCGTAGAATTGGATGCACTCTAAACCTTCTGTTTTCCGTTTTCTTGCTCTTTTTCCATCTGCGATATGCGAGCCACAATACGACTGCTTCGTCCAAATCCATTTTATTGACTGACTGAAACCGGCCCATATTCTTACGCGCGTAGTTCGCGTTATGAGAACGCAACCAAGAATTGTTTCGCGCGTATGCACACGCGCGTAATTCGCTCTATCTGAACGAAGTGTTTGCATCGCGACTGAATCTGGTCCCGTGGGCGCGGGCACACCGCTAGCGACTGCTTCGCGTCTGTATCGATGCTACGTGCGAGTGCATCGCGACTGCATTGCTACAAAAAGTCGCCGTGGGCGAGGGGCCTTGGGGCGAGTGCGCTGTGACCGGCTCGGAGGTTTGAGTGGCCAATGGTTTGGAGGCGGAGGCGGTATTTATACATAGTTTCGACTCTGTTGCCGGAAGTAGGGCGACTGACGTCGGGCGGGACTTTTTGCCCCGCTTCCTCATCCGTTTAGATGTGGAGGAGCCACGGGGCAGGGGGTTGTTAGCAGGGGCCATTAAGGTGGGCCCTGGAAGGGAGGATGCAGTGGACGGTTCGGGTATGCCTGAGACCGCCGCTGGAGGAGCTGTTGTTTTTGGGGCTGTGATGAATCCCGGTCCCCGTATATATACAATTTCGGGAACGGGATTTTAGAACATTCCGTTCCTCACCCCCGGGACCATACTTTTATAAATTTCTTTAATAAATTGTACAAATATCATGTTTTTACATATTACAAACCTATTTTCTAGTCTAGATTTATCCTAGCATACATAGTTGTGCACCCGACTGCGCTCGGTTTCCATGTGGCGGCGAAATTCCGCGATCTCAGCTATTTATACTACCCTGTCCCCCTCAGCTTAAGATAAAACGTGTGGGCGCACTCCCAAAATTATTAGCGTTACGGGCGCGGTCCTATGCACATTGCAATTTTTATCTTACCCCTAACAACATATCCTAATTTTATTACATTCGGGTAAGTGAAACACAAAAAATTTTACACTTTATTACCAGACTTAAACTTAGCCGATTTTTTGGCTATTTACAGGACTTACATGTTTCGTACTACGATAAGACGGTCTAGTTTCATACATTTTACCATTTTACACATAAATTTAGACATTAGAACATATTTCAGACATAAATTTTACGTAAATTATCATTGCAAATTTACCCACACAAAACGCTATAAAACAATGTAAAACCTATTCCAAAACATTATTTTCTAAGTCAAATCAACTATGCAAATTAAAATAGAGTATACAAGCTCATAATTACATACAAAACCTTGTTATTTACTTAAAATAAAATCACCAAGATGTCGAGATTTACATACCCACAAAATATCTGTAAGGTACCACCGCGTGCCATCCTTTGGGTTGGGTCACTCTCGCTGATACCGTTTTACCATTGTCTTTAGTCGTCGTGCACACCTAGTCCAATTACTGACATAGCAAAATGACCTCACTTCCCCGTGTTGGTCCGAGTCCGATGATTAGAATAGACTATCTGCTTCTCCACTAGGCCGCTCGAAAGAGGCAAGCACTGATTGAAATATAGGTCAGTATCAACTAGACCACTGGTGGTAGATTGCTGCGCAACAAGTTTCCCGGGAGCTCATCATTCCGAGATGGATATCACTTTAGAACTATACATCAATTAAACGATGAAGTTTGCGCCAAAATACTTTAGAAGTCTCAATGTTATTTTTAAGGACAAGTTTTTAGCGACCGTTCCATTTGTGGGGGAAGGCTTTTATTTTTGAATAAAATCGTAAAGTGATTGATCTTTCCACTTACCAATACTCTGCAATAATTACTAAAATACATACCACAACTCCTGAGTCAGGGTCGTAATATCTCTCCAGCAGCTGTATGACGGTACTCTTGCCACAACCACTGGCACCAACTAGCGCAATTGTTTTCCCATTTTTAATCTCCAGGTCAAGGTCACTGAGCACAGGTATAGTAGGTCGAGTTGGATATCTGAAGTTAACTTGTTGCAAGCTACTTTCTCCTGATCCTCTCTAAAAATTAAATAAAAAACTATAATCAAAACTTAGAAGAATTTACAGAGAATGGATAAAATAAAATGTTAATTTATAGGTAAGATTAGACACATTTTCAACCGTAGTTCAGCCCACTTGAGCGTTCCTGGGTTAAATGTTAAACCCTGAGTTAACATCTGACTTGAGTTAAATCAGTCGTTATTTGACGGTATAACCCATTTGAACGAGTTTTTGCACGTACAATTAACATAATGCAGCTTCAGGAGTTTCATGTCACGGTCACCATTCACGTAATATATTTTATATAAGTTTATATTAGCAATCCATTTTTAAAAGAATTATCAGTGAGCGCAATTTTGAAAAAAAAACAAATTGCCGAACAGTAGTTAAGCAAAAATGTTCAAAGCCCTTTCATTTATTAATTTTATTATAATTTTTAGGTAAATCAGCTGTCGGTGTTTTTGAATTTAATAAGTTTTTATATATGTTTTGTATTAACAAGTATCAACAAATCTTAAAAGCGTAATAATTAAAATTATCACTATATTATCAAAATTATCATCAAAAGTCTGTTGGACGCTTGTGAAAGCCCCTACATTCTTTATGGTCCTTTGCGCAGGATGACTTCTTTTGATAATAATGTAGTGATTATGTAGATTATTACGCTTTTAAGATTCGCTAATACTAAAAAAAGTATCTTCACGCCCATATCCCGGAAAAGATAGGCAGAGGCACAACCAGGGCACCCACGACTAGCCGAAGACACTAAGTCCCACAATGTCGCTCATACTATTTGATATAAAACTTAAGCCTATGATATAAACAAACTTTCGCATTTACAATGTTATTAGGATTTTAAAAAATGTGTCTAGTATGTAATGTGTCTTGCATGAGAAAACTTATTCATACGGAAATGCATTCACGGTTAAAAAATTCAAATTCAATAACTGTTTATACTAACTAGTTATAATTAAAGTTAATGTTAATTAATTAACAGATATTAACCAATTATAAATAATGAGATAAACTTAATAAATAGAAACACAACAAACAAATCGACAAAGACACGGTAGTAGTCCCGACTATAACTGTTTTTAATAAAAAGATTAAAAAGATTTCATGTATGTACTCACGAAGTTTTCAACAACTGGCTTTTCGGAATCGGTAATTTTGGATTTTCTTTCCAATAATAATAAAATACGTCGAGCAGCCTGAATTCCTTTTTGGAAGTTTGGCGCAAACGCAAAACCTTGTGCAACTGAAGAAGATGCCGATATAAGAGTTTTAGCTGACCTAAAATATAAAACAGGATAAGAAAAAAATTACAATGTGACACAAGAAAGGGAAACACTACTATTCTTTCCGCTTGTCAAATTGCCATTTAAGTAAAAACTAAACATTTAATTCATGGCGATTAAATTACGTTATACTAACTGACTGACTAAATAATAAATTAACGAAGAATAATTTACCTTAAGTATATTGGGTAAGTTAGGGTAACCCACATATGCAGGGTGTCCAGTAATTAATGGGTAACCCTTTAACTGTGGCTAGCTCGACTGATGCCCTACTAGTAAAATAAATATGACCTTAGTAAAAGTGTCTTAGTTTTGTCATCTGCGGTAAAATGCCCGAAAGAGACTTGGCGAAAATATGCATGCAAATATGTATGTACTAGCCGAGCCGGCGAACTTCGTATCACTTGACATCTATAGCAACTAATAGTTTGTATGAAATTTATTAGGATCGTGATGTTTGGCACTCGATACTCTCTGCCTACCGCGTAAGGGACTTGGTGTGAAGATATGTATGTATGTATGTGTGTATGTATGTATGTATGTATTTATGAAAAAATAAAGTATAGTTCCTCCTGTTTTCCCTGCAATTTTCCCGATCATCTCTTCATAAGAACTTTCTCCTGACGATAACTAACAAAACAAAAAATATTAAGCAAAACTGGTCTATCCGATCAGGTTTGTTGCGATGACC
>DVZK01001145.1:0-10032 GCA_018236665.1 Calephelis perditalis
TTTACATCCTCAATTTTTGATCATTTGCAAATTGATCAAAACAAGCAAATACATTTCTGGATACTGAGGGCGTACATCGTTATATCAATGTGCATTGCCAAATTAAAATCTATTAATGAGTTTTTCTTGGATGTTTAAAAGCATACTATTAAAATTTTAAATGTGTTACATAGGTTAGGGAGATTCGACGTGGTTCGATTCGAAAACAATCCACGTATTGAAGTCTATTCAGTAGAAACTTCCCCAGGTTGGTCCAGGTCCTCTATTTATAATTAAATACTTGGCGGCTCGTAAAAGACGAGCGTAGGTGTGACATTACCCATTTGACCACCTGTGGTAAGATGTTGAGCAGCAACTTGCTCTAGAAAAAATCCATCACCTTGCCTATTCCTGTCACTATAGCGACGCACCTACAACATTTGTGGTGTTTTTAGACCACGGTTGTATCTCATAAACAAAAAAAACGTGTAATTGTTTGCCATCTAATGCCATAAAAAATGTAGTCATTAAGGATCGGTTTCTATAATCAACGATCCGTAATCTGGTAGTATACGGATATAACTTCCACACAATGTTAGTAACCAATAACAACGACTGTAGTTAGATTTCATACTATTTTTATAAAAAAACTACCTTTCGTAAGCAAAACGATTCATTTTTTGAACATAGGAACCGGTCATAAATCGTTACTCACGTTCGAGGAAGGGTTATGAGTTTGTTAGAATCACACGGTATTTCAGTATGTCTGTAATGTTAACAGTTCAACAATCTAAATGACTACATTGTACTACTAGCGAGTGATGGTGCCGTCATATCCCAGCTCGATGAATATGCATTCATATATTAAGCTTATATTACCCTAATCCGTTAGACTATAAATGGTCAAATGAGATTCATCGGAAGCAGCACACATAAAGATGTCGCCTCGCCTCATTCAGTGGGCGAATATCAAGGTTTTATCATACTACGAAATTAATGATTTATGATGTTCAATGTCTCTGTAGTCTGGTGTCGGACTTGGCTCCTGGAGGACCCGAATTTGATTCCCGGGTCAGGCAACAAAAAATTAGGAAACGTATATTTAAAATTAATAAAAATAATGTTGCCCGGGGTTGGAAATATGCCTAGTTGGCGATAGGCTTGCCCCCCTATCACATTGTAGGACTTAGTGTCTTCGGGTAATCGTGGGTACCTGATGAAGATACTTTATGTTCAATGAAAAATGTGAAGGAGAGGTTCTACACGGATGTAAACATTTCTATATATCCGTCTAGACCGCAGGTTTAATTTAAATTTGATAATGATTGGAAGATGAAACAAAATTTCTTCCAAGGTTATTTTTATTGAAAGACATGTTTACAACCGTCTAGAGGGCCTTTAAATGTAATATTTTGTTTTAATTTATCAATTCCACTAAAAGAATTGACTAAACTTACAATAATAAGACTCACTAATGAACAAAATGCAAACTTTAGTCCTAAAATAATGAAGCAAAGGTATATGGTATAATAATGCGCTTAGTCAGTAGACCGGATTTTTTTTCATGATATTAGAATGCAAACAAGCAGGTGGATTTCCTGATGGTAAGAAATTCATCCCGCCTAGAGACACCAAAAGTGGTAATGATGCGTTGCCAACCTGAGGCCGGAATGTTAGGCCTCAAGCAAATGTAAGTTTACCGGAACACGTCAACGGCAAGCATTGACGTTGTGGCGTCAGGAATAGGTTAGGCAGTGGTAGCAATCCGGGCGAGTCTCTGCGAAACTCTACCACCTAGTGCGATATCACGGCTTTAAAAACGGGTGCAACACTGATAGCCGTACCTATTCATATATATATACATTGTAATGTTCAGTCTCTTACTATCAGAATAGCAGTCTGCCTGTTTGCTATCTTAAAACATAAAAAATGGAATTTACTTTTGGTTGAAAAAGCATCTTCACACACGTATCCATTACTTCGTAGGCAGAGGTATAATCAGGGTACCCACGATTAGCCAAAGACACTGCAAACTGCACAATCTGATAGAAGACAAACCTGTCGCCAATGTAAGTTTTATTAGAAAATTTAAAAATTCAAACACAAACACATTTTCTTCTCAGTTGGCCGACCCGAAGATCGAATCCAGGATCGAATATAGGACTACACAGCAGAGGCGATAATTTATTTAAATTTTTTATTAAGGTTTATTCTAAATCGCACAAAATCATCATTTAAATTAAAAATATCAAATTTATGCCCTGTTTTTTCAAGCGTAAAATTATTTGATTTTCTTCAACCCTATTAGAATGATTTGGAGTTTTTCTTTCCCCCCATCCGACTTCGAGAGTACTCAAGGTAGTCAATAAATCTACTTCCTCTAGCTGTGTATCCGGTTATTTACTGCTATATTCACTTTGTTTTTGTTTAATGTTTTTTTTTGGTATTAAAAGATCTTAGGGATCTTTTTTAAGGCTTTTATTAAGTACCTTTTTTCCTGTATTGGTCCGGGTCTCCTGTGTAGAAAAGATGCCTTCCTATAAGACAGCTCGTAGTAGGCGAGAAAATATAAGAAAAAAAAACAAAAAGAAACAAATGCTGTGCTGTAACTAATCGGGGTTAAGATGCGCCCTTACCTGTTTCTGCCACAATAATGACAATGTCATATTCCGGTCAGGATGATAGGGTACACGATAGACTTGCACAATTGACCTAGCACTTGGCCACAGAACAGCGACGCACCTACAACATCTATGGTGTCTATACGCCACGGTTATCTGCCGTTAGGAGAGGCTTGTGCTTGTTAGTTATATAAACAAATGAAAAAGTACTACTCCACGTCTGCAACATTTTCCTCACGGAAATTGGTTTGGGATTTTTCTTAATGGAGGATACTCACCAACTGTACCGACTTCGATGAAACGAAGGTTAAATTTGTAAGTTTTTTAGAGACTGACTACATGATGTGTGTGTTCGAATCCAGAATAGGGTAAAGGGTTTGAATTTCAACCCACCAACTCGTTCGCCTTTCAACCAATTCTGAAAAGAGGAGGTTTTCAATTCAATATTTTGGATGTTTATAACACAATTGCTAAACCAGTAACCCAATTTGATGATTCTGTTTTAAGAAGGTGATTATTCTGAGGTACCCCCGTATTAAATTTATCATGGCCCAACTCTTCTAGTCGTTTAGGGTTCCATAGTCATAGGCTGAAAAATGGAAACTTAAAAATTCGTCACATTTGTCTGTCTGTCCGTCCGTATTTTACAGGCAGTTTTTAAAATTATTAGAGCTATGCTGTTAAAACTTGGTAAGTAGATGTATTCTGTAAACCGCATCAAGAATTTTACACAAAAATAAAAAAATAACAATAAATCAAATCATATCAAAATTTAGGGATTACCCAATACCTACAAATAAAATTCAATTTTTTTACATAAAATCAGTAAGTGTGAGCCATCTATGGGTAGGTCTTCAAAAATGATGTTGAGGTTTACTCGTATTATTTATTATTTGGTATATATTATTGAGGTTATTTACTAGGTGGTAGAGTCCTGCAACGACTTGCCCGGACATAAAGGCACCACCGCCTTACCTATTCCTTCCGAGAAATGACAATGCTCGTTATTGTCGTGTTTCGGTTGGAGGGTATGGTAGCCGGTTTACTTACTTACGCAGGAGGCTGACCATCCTAGCCTCAGGTTGACTACGCACCATTAGGTACCGCATTTGGTGTCTATAGACAGACAGACAGACAGAAACTCTACCACCAAGTCACATGTCACAGTGTTAAGCCTATGCTTGCCTTTTACGAGCTTCCTGGCAAGAAGGCAGATAGTGTATTCTGCAAAGAAGCCCGGAGCAACACGGGGTAAAATACAATATTATCAAACAAATGGTACTTCAGACCCTTAAAGATAAAAGCTTACTTATTCCTTCTTACTCACTTCGGTAGCATTTGTTACTTGTCATGTTGCACATGTCTTTGAGTGACGGTAATCACATACCATCAGCTGTCCTACTTTTCCGTTACCCTCCCCCCTTTTGTAAAAAAGTAAATAAATAACGACTTATGTGAAGTCAGGACCATAATAAGCCAAATTCCTTACCCATTACTATTTCTATTTACTATTCAATCCAACACAACTTCCTTGTATCCGTCAATAGGCACTTCATAAATATGCACACATTTAGTCCGATCTCCCTTGATTGGGTCTAAATAATAAATTCAATTTGCGCCTTCAAATATTTTCCCTGATAACGTTTCTATATTTGGATGGGTGGATGGAAATAATGGCGTTATTTAGAGGCTTGCAATATGCTAAGATAGTAGGCTGCTGGCATTAACAAGTCAAAAGATGGTTGCGCCGAAGCCTGGACAAAGGTACCGCGGAGTCGATTGTCAGATATTCGTTTTTAAGTTTTTGTATTAAATGGGTAGGTGAATATGAATTATTTAGAGACATAATGTATAAATTAATGTTGACTCAAATAGCGTAACAGGTGACTTTTAATATGAAAACACAGAAAAATGCTAGTAGCATTAACAAATCAATTGACCGCCCTTTGGTCGAGTGGTTAGCGTATATGCCTAAGTAAACTGACCGACCGAGAAGCTCGGGTTCGGTTCCCAACGGGGGCAGTCATTTGTGTTTTGGACATTTAGATGCCTGCCCTTCCGGGTCTGAGTGCCGATTAAATTTATTTATTTATTCTTTATTCTGGTATCTATTCAAGCATTTACCCACCCATAATCATTAACTTATTTTAGGGTTACATTCAGTTTGTGTAACTTGTCCAAGGATATTTGTTTATTTATACATTATTTCTTCAAGAATATTTTTGCACTCGAAGCTTAGATAACAATTTTGTGTACTTCTACACATTTAATTTTTTTAATAGCAAAAATTTTGATATGAGTGATTTGCCATTTAATTTAACTGATCGTTGTAATGTAGAAATAAGCGTCAAGAAAAGCTTACTACTTCCCTTTTCTTAAAAAAAGGAAATGTATTGCAAAGGTTTTACAAAAAATGAAACCCTAGAATGAAACTTATTCTAAAACATTTTAGTTTACAAAAAAATGGTAAAAATCATTTTCCTTAAGTACTACATTAGATATGCCACAATAAAGTTTCACTGCTTTCGCTTTACGCCAGAACGAAACAACAGCGCTGACTCAAAACACCAACAAATATTTTAAAAAACAATTCCAAAAAAATGCATATACCAATTCAGGAAAATCATCATAAAACTCTCTTACCTATTATATGTATCTTTACAAATACACCCTCTGACTGCAGTAATAAATAAACTTATATTTAAGAAGTATCTCTACATTGTACTAAACTAAGTAACTCCACTTGTTATATACCTAAACTTAGAACTTTCATACTATACAACGGGTTTGAATGTAAAATTGTCTTCAAAAAACAGAGTGATTTAAAATAAAATTTTACATTATGTATATTATATATGTTACCGGCCAAACCTGTTTCCAGGATAAACTAGTTTTGCCTAGGCTTAACTAGTTCGTCCTTTACACGATCGGATATAGCCTGGGCCAAACTAGTCCATCCTAAGACCAATCGAATAAATCAGTTTAGGCTAGACCATACTAGTTAATTAATCCTAATATAAGTATGCACACTCCCAGGATAAACTTATTTGGCCAAGTCTAAACTAATTCCAATTAGCACATTAAGATTTTGGCAGCTCGAAGTAAAGTAATAAACTAATAATACATACTGTAATTGTTTGTGTTAAGTACCTACCATAATTGTTAGTACCATTAGTTTTAACGACAAATTATTATATTTTAATAAATAAGATTATGTGACAATTACGGAGTATATTCTTTTACCAATAATAATTTTAATTTAATAAAATACCTATTTCTTTTGCTTTTCCAATTATTCTAAAATGTTTATACAAGGCCATAAGGTTTTATTCTGGGTATGTGCGTATTTATATAAGAATGAACTAGTTTGGCTTAGCCTAAACAAATTTATCCTATTGGAGCTAGGTCGAACTAGTTTAGCCTAGGCTGTACCAGTTCATCCAATCGTGTATAGGACGAACCAGTCAAGCATAGGCAAAACTAGTTTGTCGTCAAATCGGGTTTGGCCGGTAATATAGACATTACGTAGAGCACGCCGATAATGAAATTAAATGTAAAATCATTGACATTACTATTTACAATAGACAATTAGGCTCATCTGTGGACGAGTCGCTAAATAAATCATAGAAAATACCTATTAACTAATAGGATATGATACTAGCAAAAATAATGTTAAAACAAAGGAATCTCTACACGTTTTCAGGACAATTTTTACGACATGGCTGAGGCGCGCATCGCCGCGTAGTGGCCTCTTACAATTTTCGCGCGAGCCTTCTGGTGCGCCTGTTAAAAACACAATGAATAATTATTGGGGTTTGCTCGTTGCCTTTTTTCTGGAAACTTCTGTGAACGATATCATGATCCTTTAATTCCGTGTTAATATTTTAGATAAAGTTAAAACAGTGGAATATAAAAAAAATAACTACTCAATACTTTTTTTACACATCTCCAAACAAGAGGACTTTCGCAATTTGACTAATATGTTTTTTTGTTATTCAATTGTTTGACCAATAGCCAACCGATTTTGATTATTTTTTTTAGGAAGATAGGTCATGAATCTGAGGTAGTCCCATATTATACTTATCATGAACCCACTAGTGGTTTCTGATTTATACTCAATAGTGTAACTCAAGAACTACTAGTAGGATGTTGAAAAAATTATGTGGAATCATTTTAAAGTCACATGTTATATTTCAAAATAACAATGATAAAAATAGCGACGTGGTGTTTAAGAAATTGTTGGAGACGGTGTTTTACTGCGCTTAATATTGCAAATATTGCAGATCGGAAATCGAAAAATGTAGTGGAATAGTTTTCTATGAGTTCGGCAATGGTACCTTAAAATAATATTAGCAAACTACCTTTCTACCAGGTAGCTCGCAAGAGACTAACTTCAGTTCCTTTGTCTCTAACACAGAGGTGTTACTGTGCCATGATGGAACGGCTTATTATCTTATCTTTATAAGTATTTGTAATTCTTGTGTTCGTGTGTTTGTCACTGAACTCCTCCTAGACTGGAATGTTATACATTGGGTCCGACAGACTGCGCTACTATCAAATCCTTAATGTCAAGGGATACGAAGTTTGGTTGGTCAGCTAGGACGAGTATAAATCAAAGTCGCTTCGTCTGTCCATATGTCCCTTTGTATGCTTAAATCTTTAAAACTACGCAACGGATTTTGATGTGGATTTTTTAATAAATAAATGATTGAAGAGAAAGGTTTACATTTCAAAACCTTGCGAAGCCGGGGAGGGCCGCTAGTATTATATAAATACGAGAAACATGCACAGTTAGATTGTTTTTATTTGTAATTGTTATGACCGCCTTCTTGGTCAGAGGTGTTAGGGTACACGCCTTCTCTACCGACTAACCGCAAGGCTTGGGTTCGATTTTTGCCCCGACGAGGCAGATAATAGTGCGATAAACATTCAGATGTGTGCATTTCTACTCGTAGATCTGGAAATTTATTAAATTTATTCTGGTGTCTGTATATGTATTTCTATGTATTAGTATCGTTCGTATCGGTGTATATTTACACCCTCATGGGATACAAGCTCACAATTTGCTTAGTTAGGAATTGGACTCAATTTGTGTATTATGTTTAAGAATATATTTTTTTGATTACTATTATTTACAGAGATAGAGAGATAATTGTATAACACAATTTCTTTGCAATTCAGGTACCACCAAATAGAAAGATCTTAAACTACCTATTATTTTACCCTATCCCGTGACTTACTGAGTTAAAAGGCAACCCTGCTAGGAAGCCCTTAAAAGGCGGGCATAGGTTAAATAGGCTACTACCGGCAAGACTACTGGCGGTAGAGTGCAGTGCACCATCTTACCCGGGTAAGGGATCCACCGCCTTACCTATTTCTGCATTATGACATTACACAATTCTCTCCTTCAATTCACTCATGTTCTACTTGCGAGAGTAGGGTAGGGTATACTTATACAATAGGTCAAATTTTCCGGCCAAAACTCAGTGACGTACGTATAACATTAACGATATCTTTAGGACATGGTTGTCTCTAGCCATCAGGAGAACCATGTGCTTGTTCGCTATCTTTTTACATAAAATAAAAAATGGTACATTAATTCATTATTTGACTTTTGCAACCGAAAGTATACGAGAAGTATACCTATAAAATGATTGTATATAATAATTTACCAAATATTATGTTATAAATAAAACAACTTGTTGCACTCCGGGAGTGCCGGCAAAAATGAAGACTTGAATATTAACGTTGTGCATTTTTGATATTTTGGAATGGTTAGGGAATAACTTTGCACGAATTGCTTTAATTATCAGTATGAAAGATAGTACTTTTTTTTTATTTATGCACAAATATTATTTTCATACCAATACCCTGTGTTTGGCTTTTCAAAAACTCGCTTAAGTAAGACCACGCGACAAAACACTAGAAACACTAAAACAAGAAGCATAAACACTAAAACAGCAATGAATCTACGTTTTATTTCAGATCTCGCGCCGTCTTATACGCGCATGCGCAGTGCGCCGTCTTACGTTCTGACGATCTGACGCGAGTTTAGAAGTTTTTACCCATTCCAAAAAAAGTGCGCAACACCGCTAAAGAAGTTTTCACTTTAAAAATCATACAGTCGAATAGAGAACCTCCACCTTTTCTTTGAGTCGATTAAAAATGGTAGAGGACACCAATTAAAACTGTTTCCAACCGATGAAGAAATTGATCCAGTGTCCTCAAATTACTGTATTTGTATTTCGTTTGGTAAACCTAGGAGATGTAAATATATACGTACGAGTATAAACAAGTTATTGGAAACCGCTCCATTATCTCTGGCGCGAAACTGACAACAATGATCAATGAATATCCGAGCTCGGAGAAATCGCGCTGCATTGACGAACATAATAATACTATATTTGCGATTTGTTGGATGGTTTGCGATATTGTGCCAGGTTTGGTGTCTGGTACCTAACTCGGTATATGCACATTGATGTTTTTTTTTATTTTATAGGCATAAAAGCAGACGAATGTTATTGTGGTAAGAAGTACTAAATACGACATTTAAAATGAAAGACAAAAGTTATAAAAATAAATTCAACAGTAAAATACAATTCAAATAATAATCATTAAATCAAATTAACATTTAATTTAAAATTAGGTATAATTGTGATAAGCATTTAAAAATAAATGGAGACTAAACAGCATATTTCTAGTTTTTCATGCTATGCTAAAACTAAAATTAATTCATTGTTTTTGAAAAGTAACTTTCTAATAAAAATATTTTTAGTTTGATTAACCCCTACATGTCACATTTTATAATTGCTCAAAAAGTAATTTTATAACTAAGCCGAGAAAATAATTTATGAGTAGATCTGATCCGAAAATGTACCTTGAGTATAGACTTTTCTTCGTGCGAAAAGAGCGCGAAAAGTCGGTATAAATCAAAAATGGAACCAAACGAAACGACCAAAGAATATTTCATGCTATTTCAAAACGAGAAAATTTCCATCCATCAAAATCCGTTACGTAGTTTTAAAGATTTAAGCATACAAAGGGACATAGGAACAGAGGAAACGACTTTGTTTTATACTATGTAGTGATGCTTTTAAGGAATGTAAAGTATACAGCATACATAACGAATACGGCTCTTGTAATGCTTGAGAGATAACCGTAGCCTATAAACACGAAAGATGTTGTAAGTGCGTCACCGTCTTAAAGCCAAGGCGTTCAGCCAATAGCGTAAGTATACCGGCTACCCTACCTTTCGGACCATAACATTATGACGACAGGAATCGGTCATAGTTATTTTTAAAATAATTTGACGAAGCAGTTTAGGTACGGAAGTAGTAGTAGTAGTATCTTTACCAGAAGAGGTAGGCAGAGGTACAACCAAGGCACCCACGACTAGCCGAAGACACTAAGTCCCACAATGTGATAGGTGGCA
>DVZK01001146.1:0-10027 GCA_018236665.1 Calephelis perditalis
AATAACTTTGTCTCTATAGAAACCAAAGTATTATTGGTGCCTATAGGTTAATAATACATACACATACGTAAATATCTTCACGCCAAGTCCCTACGTGGTAGGCAAAGAGTATCGAGTGCCAGACCTCACCATCCTGACAAACCTGTCTGACTTCCTTCACATTTATTACCCTTTTCATACAAATCAATCAATCTGATCATGGAATGTCAACCTTTACATTCGCATTGCATATCTGCTTCGTCTCTTTCATATGTCATTCCTTCCACATGACCGAACCAGCAGAGCGCCCTTTCGCATTTTAACACCAACACTTTCTTTCAATCCAACTGTTTCTCCGATCTCACTGTTACGAATGCGGTCAGCGTGCGTTACACCACAGATTTTCCGTAGCACTCTCATTTCAACTGCATATATCTAACTTTCATGCTTTGTCTAACATACCCAACTCTTACTTCCATACGATAACGTTGGGATAAGCAGAGAATTATGCAAGGCACAGAATTATTAGGTTATTATAAATTGGAGTTTATAGAGAAACCAAAGTTATTATTGGTGCTTTGAGAACCTGAAGCTGGGATGTTAAGCCTGCAGACTGGAACACAACAGTGACTAGTGCTAATGCTATAGACAGAAGTAAATATGGAAGGCCCAATTGAAATAAATTGCTGGCAAACAAACCAATGCTTGTCTTTTACCACATTCTACTAAAAAGTATGAACCAACACAAGAAAACTCATTATTATATAATATTTTTTGTAAATTACAAATCAAACAAATTTGGTTATATTACACACCCGGTTTGCACGGGTATAAAATATATATGTATATATATAAACCTTCTTCTTCAATCAGTTTATCTATTAAAAAAACCGCATCAAAATCCGTTGCGTAGTTTTAAAGATTTAAGCATACAAACAGACAGAGGAAGCGACTTTGTTTTATACTATGTAGTGATACACAAGCTATAGCCAATATATCGTCAACAAATATTACAGCCTCAGATTAGGTTACTCATGCACTCTTAACTTTGATAGAAATCCCTTTTATTTCTGTTTGATTTGTGTTCTTAAAGTTTAAAGTCTGAAACTTAATTCATATGAGAAATCCCATTTCTAGTTTGTGTTAATTGTTAAATTAGAACTTATTGCAGGATGTTAGTCATCATAATTTATCACTTCGTAAGATCTTTGTGTGATGCAACAATATTTGATTAGCTTTCGACCTTAATTTATATGTACAGTTGTATTGTACTGTTTGTGATAGTGGTTTTAAATTAGCAGACAGTGCCAAAAGCAAAATTCAGACATTTAAAAAAAAACAAAATTAAAATTTTGACTTACTAACTAGAAGCACTGAAAAAATAACTACGCTGTTTAAGAGTAAAAATAGTACCTACAACAAACTAAATGCTTGTCAGTATATGATATTACAAATGATATTAATATGAACATTTTGTTTACATTTTAAAATGGTTTGTATTAATAATTAAACATGTAATTAATACAAAAAAATTTTGAAAATTAAATTGTTTACATAAAATAAATAATCGTAAATTTCAGATAAAGATTTATGAATATTACGAAAGACAGTACTTTTAATACGCCGCACATGGGATATTAATTTAAGCTGTCGCTCCCAATACGTAATACAACAATGTCACGATAATTACACAATAACTGAAGGATGGCTGTCCCGATTTTTATTATGTCTGATTTGTTGATTCATCTCCTTTAAATAGAAGAAGAGCCATTTAGTCTGTATGTTTTATTGATTAGAAACTAATCAGCATCGAACATTATTGAATACAACTATTCATGACTGTACATTTATTTTATTCCAAAATAAAGCCCAGTAACCGCAGTTTGTGCATCTCTTAATTAAAACATCCTAACTATATCGATGGATTAAAAGCTTATTGTGGTGAGCAATATTTTTGATATTTTAAAAAGACTATCTTCTAATATCCCTTTGTTTTCTAGCACATAAATGTACCCAGACGTAGCCTAGGCCCTAGAATAAATGTCCTGTCCTTTTTTTATGATATTGGAAGGCAAACAAGCAGACGGACTTCCTGATGGTAAGAAATAAACGCCGCCTAGAAACACCAATGGTGCGTTGCCAAACTGAGGCCGGGATGTTTGGCCTCGAGCAAAAGTAAGTTTACCGGCTACCTTACCCTCCAAACCGGCGGCAGGAATAGGTAGGTGGGTACAAATACATTTGCAAGTTGTGATCGGTTTACATGTTGCTTGAATCAATCAGCCAAAGACCCGTTGATATTAAAAAAAAACTACAAATTCAGTCGCTAGTTTACGATTCGTTTTATATATTTTTATGTCATTTTTATTTTAACATTTCAAGTTTACGTCCATTGTTCTTTTTTTTAGTAGAGTGGTCGCCAGATAAGTTTGCGCGCAGAAAAAAATTAAACTACTTTGACGTTCGCCGATTGTTGCCAGGTACACTAGTTGCCGTAGATGTACGGTGTCTTTGGAAAACAAGATCTTAAGTACCTACTTAGTTACTACTGTGTCGTTTTGTAAAGTATTTTGAAGTGTGATTTATGGTTTAGGTATATTTTGTAACTAGGTATAAAACAAGTTTGTGAAATGTACGTGAAACCTAACGTAATAAGTACGGTTTTAGTTATAGGTACAGAGAAAATGTCATAACAATTAATTAAAATAAATTTTACCGTAGCCGATAAAATAATTTTGGCATAGTTTAATGGGCTACTGTAAAGCCTTTTTAATTACTTGTAACATTGGTACCTAATGATTATTTATTATAAAACGTCAGGGTAAATACATTTCTTTCTTTGGCAACATTGACAGTTCCTAACTCGCACGTAGACATATCTGGCGACACTTTATAATAAAATATAAAAACCACAGTCCAAGAATGTGAACAGTTTCACTAACATTCGAGATTGTGTTGATAGCATCCAATGTTATAAAGTATTGAAAGTAAGTCACGTTTTCTGATGTACGTTATGTTGTTTCTGCGTGAGAAAACAAATTAAATTATTTAGATAAAAAAAGTTTATTTTAGTTCAAGAATTCAATACGAACTGATGCCTAACTTAACCCAAAATAATTAAATTATTACTTTCACATTTAATTATAATACTAGCAAAACCAGTGAACTCCGTTTCGCCACCAGATGGCTCGGTTGAAATTTTCCCTGAATTTTGTTTGCTATAAACCTCACGGAACCCAAGACCTTTCCAACGAATGCAAAACCATGGAAATCAGTTTGTGCGTTCTGGTGTTATAGCGTCCGGAAGGAAAACCCGACTTATATATATTGTTAAGGCATGAAATATGAAATTAAATAATACAAAAACATTGTTGCATTGGTATTGCTAAAAAAGTTAAATTTCTGAACCAGTTTCATGTCTATTAAAGATAAAGCGCGCATTTAGGTACGCGCGAAAATAACTTTAATCTCTCATCATTCAAACTCTGTATGATCTGAATTTTAAGCTGTTTGCTTAGAAACGTATTAATATATAAATATTTGTTAAATTTATTCTAGTATATTAATACTCATAACACAAGCATATATTTTGCTTGCTTTCGTTTTAGATAGAATTTGTGTAATTTGTCCAGGGAGAAAATGAATTCATTTTGTAATAATATAAGTCTTAATATTGTATTTGATTCAAAATTGCCTAAAACTTACTTATTTTGTGAAGAAAGCGTGACATTCTTACAATACAGTCGTTTTAATTTTAAACCAACTTGCTTTTTTCTTAACAAAAATCGGACTTTGTTGTTGGACAAAAGTTGCCTTAACATATTTTAGACTGATTTAAATAAAAGTGTGTACGGTTATTGAGTTATTGTACAGATATAATAATCCGCTCTCAATCATTGTTAAATACTTCACTGATTACGAAAGTTAATGATAAATATTGCAATTTTTTTCTTGTTGAAACGTTTGATAATTTTATTTCTAGAGATCAGAATCAGAATAATCTTTATTCATATGAACCATACAATTATTTGTGCGCGTCGACATTTTTTAAACTACCACCGGATCGGATGTTAACATTGTTCTGTTTCTCAAGTGACATTTAAAACATGTGACAGACGGAGCGCAAAAAAAAAACATGATTTTGGCAATTTTTGATAAAAAAAAATTAAGCTTTCACCCATAAGTTGTTCAACTTTTAGCTTGAAAAATTAAATTTATAATTTTTATAAACAAAAATTGAAACTGATCTTAACGACGATGCTTGGGGAAATTCCTTTCTAGAATAAACAAAATTTATAAATAGCGCTTGTACTTGTTATTGTATGATAATATATGTACCTACATACAATTTTATTTAAAAACAATAAAAATCTAAATTCAAATCCAAGGAAACTTTAATTTGCAAACGTTGTTGATAATCATATCCATCCTTTTATCGGTTTCAAGTTTTACGATGTTTTTTGTCATTAGCTTTCGAAATCAGGGCAAAAGCGTTTATGCCTAGACAGTCTAAGACCTGTTTACTAGGTATTTGGTGTCTAGGAGCGCTTTCAGCCAGGCTTAAGGCGATCAGTGTACTTATAGTAATGTGTTTTCACTATCTGAAGAGACTCATAAAATATTAGATGCAATGTTAAAACCTTTTTTTGGTTGTTTTATTTCACTTTCAAAATAAGCGGATACCCTATTTAAATGTAAGACATATTAATTTTAATATGCTTGTCAAACAAATTTTAGATTTCCTTATTGTCAGTGATCTATAAGTCGTTTGTAGAGAATTTGAATCGTGATAGCTCATTTGGCTATACATTAGAGTGCTCATAGCGTTTGTAACTAAGCCGCAGGCTCAAATTTAGGTCACTTCAAAATATTAGTTTAAAAATTTAAACGATATCATAATCCTTTTGAATTTTATTTATAAATAAAAAAAAATATTTCAGTTGATCTCAGTCATACAATTCCCAACCCAAGAACTTGTTTAGCCACTGTCAATATTTGCAGATTGATTATTCGAAACAAAGTTCTCTTAAACTTTCCAACCCCTAAATGTTTGTCCATAACTTAAAGGTGCCATTGTTATTAACAATGGCAATACTTTGTTGCTGTAAAAACAATGTCAATAAATATAATTAAGGCGGTTAATAAACGAAGCCAACCCAGATGTACGGAGTCTTAATTTATATAATTTGGGCTTCATTCCATGACGTGGTTCAAAGATCGGGGGGGGGGATACTATAATCTCGTTGTCATCGAATAAATGCACCTTATGAAATATACCATAAAGTTGCTTTTATAGGTGGACACTTTGCAACACAGATGTAAATTATCTTCACGCCCATATCCCCAAAGTGGCCTATCGCCAACCGGGCACATATTATCCAATTCCGAGAAACATATATTTTATTAGAAAATTGGTAAAACCACATTTTCTTTTCGTTGCCCGACCCGGGACCTCATGAAGTCAAGTCCAACACCCGGACCGCTAGACCACAGAGGCAACACAGAAATAATACTGCTATACGAACTTATGGTAAACCGAGGCATTGAATTTTATTTAATAAAAAATATTTTATAAAATTCAATGCCTCGGTTTATATTTATAAATTAGATAGACCACCACTAATCGGTCGCCATTTTGTCAGTTGTTTGAGAGTTCTGCGGAGCACAGTTTATATTATAACTTGTGCAAGCGAGTTTGATTTTAGATGAGAGAGGAAATAAAATACTTTTAAGAAAAAAATATATTTATTCAAGAAAACTACATTGTTCAAAGATCGTCTAAATTGCTTATAAATCCCTGCTTATTTAAATAGAGTAAAGGTGAGATTTTTTACGAAAGTTAATCCACACGTTCACTTAGGTACACGACGTTCATCTTTGTATTTATCTATTATAGAACGAGATAGATTGTTTCAATTAATTCTGCTGTATCTGCTGTTTAATGTATCTAATCATGTTATGAAAAATCCGGAAGAAATTTATTACCTCTCAAAAAATAAAATGAGAAATGCGATAGGTTTCTCTGATCCCTTAAAAAAAGGAGTTCAAGTACAAATTGAGTAATATTTGCTCCCAGTGGAATCAGCAGACCGATCATATGAAATCAAGGCAATTGGTTACTGTACGTACACTTATAATATATTTCATTAAAGAAATAGACAAGCACCACGACGACAAATCGCACGTGTGAACGAGTGGTATGAGTTTGCTACACATTCAAATGTCAGAATTTGTTGTAAGCCTATTACCAAGCAAGCATTTCACTTCTAAAAAGCAAAATATTAAAAAACTGTAGGGCTAACAACTCACGGGCGGTTGTTCTGTAGAATGTAGATTAATTATAACGTTGTAACGGGTGTACCGCTGCGCCTGTGGCAGCGGTCGTCGTCCCGTACAATCGTACAAGTTTGCGTCTTGCGAGCGAGGATTTCAACCGTGACGGCTGTGTGACCGCACAAATTACCTGTCTCGTGAGTTTTGAAATAAAACCGCAACCCCGCGACCGCCGCGGGGTTGCGCGTACAAACCGCTCCGTGAGTTCTTAAGCTTAAAGTTGGTAATCAAAAAATAAATCTGTAGCTATAGAATATAAAGTTAAATTGGGGACTTTCCCTGGTAGTTTAACCTTTAAGTTTCTATTCGCGGATTGTTAACTATTAACCCAATGTTTATCATTAACATAGTCGTCTAAAAATGAGAGTAGGTACACCGGTTTTAACCTATCTGCATCTAAGTAACTCGACAAATTATCTGGTGGAGTTTCAAAAGTTCAGATGGACGGAAGTTTTTAAACTACCATAGTACTGTTAAATCATTTAAAAAATTAAACATTTGCATTTGTTTGACGTTAGGCCAATACCATCGCGAAAAAATCAAATGGTCCAAGTACCTACTAAACGTACCAACTGTATAAACATGATTTATGCTCTATAATGTTGGAAATGTATATCACGTTTTTTTCCAAAGAATGCGAAACTCTAAAAAGTGTCAAACTTATTATCTATTGGTATAGTACTTTCTAAACTGTATCTATCTACTTAAGTGACTTAAGCTACATTGTGTCATTGGACGAGAATTTTTAATACTGACCTAAGGATAACTATAATTACATCAAAATCGTTAGATTTTAAAATACTATTATAATGCTGACAATTTCATTTAGTGATTTATTCAATTAGGTTTCGATATAATTTAACCCGAAGAAGATTTACTAGGACACCATAATATTTATTTTTTAATCATTACTAATTTAATACGAATGCAGTTATTTTGTTACACTTTCATGAAATTTCATGAAATGAAATGAAAATGATCATGAAATTTTGTACACATATTCTTGGAGGATACGAGGATAACCAAGGATACTTTTTCACGACTTAAACGCGAGCGAAGCGACGGGTAAAAGCTAGTTAGTATAAATGTGAAAGTATGTTCGTCCTTTCGCATCGTCTGCCGTGTTTACTTTTACAGTTATATAACGACCAGAATAAGTTCGCATAGCTTCTGGGTGTCTTTGGCCAAAACATAGTACGTATCCAATATAAATTATTTATTTTAAGATATCAGATGTGCTAGGATTCCTACGATTGTGAGGCCATAATATTCACATGATTATTTTCATATAAGACCCCCTAAGACTAGACTTTCTTAAAATTATTTCTACAAATGAAAAACAATTTCATTGTTCCAATATATCCAACGTATTGCAGTTTGCATACCACAGTAAGTGACACTAGGCTTTTGCAAATTGCAACATTTTGTGTTAAACGATCGCTAAATATTTTAAGTAAAGACGTATTAATATCGAAGGCGGGAATTCTGGAAGGATTACATTAATAGGTCCCTTGGGTTTTACCAACAAAAATACAAAATGGACGTAGTTACACCGAATTGGTCTTTATAAGCTCCAAAAATGTAAGAATAAAGCTACCTTATCAACTATCTACTAGTTTACTCTGATAAATATTTCAGAAATAAAGGCGTGGCGGTTGATTTCCTAAATTTTGTTCATATAAATGTTAACCCCGAAAATGCTAAATAAGATTTTTTTTACTTAAATTTAGAAGCAAATTAAGTAACGCTTTTTTAACATTACGTACCTTAAGACGAAGATAATATTCTGATTAGCGTATTGTTCGTACATGTTTTTTGAGAACAATAATTATAATCGTTCAGTTTTTAAGTCAATATTTACTGTTTTTAGTCTGATAAAAAAAATTGAAATGTGACATGAAAATACAGAATGAAAGTTTAGTTTAAAAAAACCAAGCAAGAAAAAACGAAACGAAAATATAAAAATAATATTTATTTTCCATTACACATATCAAGTCATTTAACTAAACATAAAATTAAACTTTATTTACAAATTCACTAATAACATTTACTAACATAGACTTTTAAATATCAAGTGCTTAGTCTCTAAAAATTACGGAGTTTTTGGTATTTTGCTTACTTTGTATTACCTTAGGAAAACAATAATTTCCTTTGATACTTAAACAAAATGTATATATATTAAACTAAAATTCATCTATGACATCTCTTTTAATACAATAAAATTCACAGCTTAACGATCTAGCGCTTTCTTACTTGTACATACAATTGTGAGACACAGCGCTGTAGCGAGATTTACACTAATTTGCGGTCCGATTGATATGGACAGAATAGGTACATTCTCTTTTTGCCACACAGTATTTGGATTAGCTTTCTCAACTTTACAAGTTACGATATAGATACAAGTAGCAGATTTTAAATGTTTGAGTCAAAATTTAAAACTATCAAATTATACAAAGGCAAGAAATTATAACATCAATAAGTGAAATCAAACTATAAAATCAATAAGTGAAAATAGAAAATTACAATTGAGTAAATAAAATGGCTTTTGACCTGAAATAAACAACACATACAGTTTTGAAACATTGATGACTTGAAATGAACGTTTTAAATCAAAATGAAAAATTAATTAATTAATTTTAATAATTTATTAAATTAATTTCATTAAATTTGGAATCTCTGATTTCTAATAAGTCCACTCCATTTACTAGGCACCGACTTTCATGTTTAACGCTGCTGTAATAATATTTAGGTATATATTTTTGGTGGCAAGTTGCAAAATAATTCATTTTTATTTACCAATTCTAAATTAAATTCTCTTGAACACTACATACATAAAGATCAATTGCTTTTAAAATTCTAAACAGAACATATATTATATTAGTAAATCTCATAAAAATACACTGGTTGTGATGTTGTTGCGCACACACTAAACTAATTTTAAGTAATCGTTATTTTCTTTCAACCAAAGTAATAGAGACAAAATACTTTTTGTTGTCAGATTAATATGATTTGTTTTTGTTACATTTGAAAAAGATAGCCTGCATCTAAAATAAGTTTAGTTTGTGAACAGCAGAATCACCACAACTTCCTGCTACGTAAACTAAATAGGTATTCATTTAGGTATTTAATTTTAGTAACAATTCAATTCATTCCGCTAAATTAAAAATATCATCTATAACAGAAAACAATTTTAAGGAAAGATATTATGACTCAGTTACCATAAATATACATCGAAAGTTTAAACTAAAGTTATAAGTCACGTTTATACATATCCTGCTGTCGTTTCCGATTCCGAGAAGATCCACACACTCAAGCCTGTAAATAAAAAAATATTTCATTACTAGCTGACTAAACAGACGTCATTCTTATATTAATTATGTTAAATTGTTGATTTTGAACTCAACTACCACATAACTTTTAATACGCATCTGTTACATAACGGAATAGAGGCGGCTTAATAAAGCGTTACGGTTCCGATACTTGGGGAGAGGAGGGGGTCAAAAATTGAAGAACTGCGGCTATCACAAAGTTTAAATTAATATATGACGATAATATTCATAAATAAAATGATATTGAATTTCTAATAAAATACAGCATACCTATTTGAAATTATGTTGACTTCTTGCCTGACATCCGATCTATTAGATTATGAATCATATCTGAATCTACAAGTCCAATAAATTTATCAACAACGAGACCATTTTTTATTGCTATC
>DVZK01001147.1:0-10024 GCA_018236665.1 Calephelis perditalis
TATGTCCTTCTCCCGGTTCTAAGCTACCTCCCCACCAATTTGCAGCCTAATCGGTTCAGCCGTTCTTGAGTTATAAACAGTGTAACTAACACCACTTTCTTTTATATATATTTAGATAAGATGTAATTCATTTTTCTTTTAGCTTTTTCCTTGACATAGGACAGTCGTATATTTCGTAGATATTTGGGCTCAGAATCTACTTCTGAGTACTCTCCCATAAGAGGTCCCTTGTCTTATCGTATCGACTTAAAGCCCAGTTAGTATATAATACTAAACTAATATTAATGAATACATTAAAATTGTCATGTTGTATAGATATTACGTCCTACATGAAATTAAAAATAGGCTAGGTAAATAAATGATTGAATTTAATTCAATTAATAATTGAATAAAGTTAAAACTGTAATTCAATTAATCCACCAACAATTAAAAACCAATAACACTATTAATGCGCACTTTGAAGTTGAAGCTCTCGTAGCAAGAAACCTTGTAACCGTTTATGGCTGAGCAGTCTTTATACTTCCATAATGCAGTGTTAAATCTGATTTATTGCTGTTTTGTAGTCCGCAGTCGGAACGTACAGCCTTTAACGCCATTTTGTGAGATCTCTTAACTGCTTACACAACTTTATTGTAGATTGCATCTTTACTAATGGTTTAAAGCATTTATATTAATCGTGTTGGTCCGGGCTCCTTTATAGAATAGACCATATGCCTTCCTGCCAGGCAGCGCGTAAAAGGCGAGCATAGGCTTACTGTCACTAACACCGTGACATCCTACTAGATGGTAGAATTTCTCACCCGGATTGGTAAAACCGCCTTGCTTATTTCTGCCGTCATAACGTAAGTTCTTGCCGTTGACGTCTTCCAGTTCTGAGGGTCAGGTAACCGGTAAGCTTACTTTTGCTTTAGGCTTAACATCCTGGCCTCAGGTTGGCAATGCACCATCACCATCTTTGGTATCTCTAGGTGACCTGAAATTCCTACCATCAGGAAAATCCGTCTGCTTGTTTGCCTTAAAATATCATAAAAAACGCATATTATATGTTAATTCATTTTATGCAACAAGCGGAGGTTGAGTTTAGAAGTTTTTTCTTTCATTATTGAACATCTCTTGAATTTTGCCTCAACAACTTTTCTTAAAGTGTTAGCAAAGAAAATTCACAAGTTTGAACACTTTTCCCAACAAAACGTTAGCTTAAAACGACGAAAATCAGTGTTCTTTACAATTTCAAGTTTAGTCAAAAAATTCTTTAAAAGATAAATTTTCTCGAAGTAATTACTAATGAATATTATAATAATATATAAATCAAAATTTAAACTATAACACTTCAATGTCTGATTTCTAATCTATACAACTTCAGTATATATATTCAATTTCCCCGTGTTGATCCGGGCTGCTTTGCAGAATAGACCATCTACCTTCCTGCCAGGCAGCTCCTAAAAGGTGAGCATCGGCTTATCGTCACTAACACCGTGACGGCCTACTAGGTGGTAGAGTTTCGCATCGAATCGTCTGGGTTGGTACCGCCGCCTTACCTATTCCTGCCACCATAACGTCATGTTCCGGTTTTGACGTGTTCCGATTTGGAGGGTAGTTAGCCGGTATACTTACTTTTGTCCTCCGGTTGGCAACGCACCATTACCACCTTTGGTGTCTCTAGGCGGCGTTAATTTCTTACCATCGGGGAATTCGTCTGCTTGTTTGCCTTCCATTATCAATGAAAAAAACAAATGTATACGTATTAAGTTTCTGTGTTTGATTCTGAAACAACTTTATTATCTCAAGAATTGTACTTAATAAATTCAAATTCGAAATTATAATTATATCTCGTTTTCCTACAAGAGGCACTTGCAACGCGTCTATATAATACCTAATAAATCTGCCACCGGATCGGAACGCGGCCTTACACTGAGTAGTGAATCTTTTTTTTAATCATTTTCTATCTTTTTGTTTCTTTGTAAAGACTGAAGACATTGTCAATGGTATTTATACTAATCGTATATTTGATTTTAGGGCAGGTGTAGGTTACTTTTAAAGTGATAACTTCTTGTGGCAAGATAAAACGTTTTGTAACGCTTTAAGTTATAAGTTTAAGTGTGTTATAAGTTTAAAGTGTCTGTGTATATTCTTCTGAGTGAATAGACCGATTTGGATGAAAACTTTATTGTTTGAAAGCTGACGTGATTGAAATGGTTTGTAGATAAGCCTAGATTTAGAAGCGGAGCTATCAAAATAATTTGGATTGAATGTTATTAACGTCTTCATTATTTTTTGCATCATGTTAGCATGACTTCTAACTTTTTTGACTTTACTCGTTCAATACAGACTTCATATGATCAAAATAACAACGAATAAAATTACGTTAGCCTATTTTAATGTTGCTATATCATATTATTAATACGTGAAGATAGTCTTTGAACCCTTTTTTACGAAAATTGCGCCCACGGAGGAGTATGAAATTTGGCATACTTATAGAACATGTAGGAGAAGTGCAGAACGCAATAATATTTTTCACAAATACTACTTATAAAGTGTATTAAATAAAAAAAATAAAACGTTATACACACTACCGTGCATTTGAGACAGTAACAAATACATTGATGATAACGATAAAAGATCACAGATAGCGCAGAAACTATATTCATAAATAAAGATGGCATTCTTACCAAAAACATATAAAAAAATTCTGTGGTCTAATTTCGTCTAAAGGTACTGGTATTTATTATTCGATGTCATCGATAAACAAAGTAGCTTGCAGCAAAGTAGCTGCAAAAAATTGTCTAAAGTTGAAGTTCATTTCATTTCTTTCTGTTGCTTTATGTATTTATGTCGTTTAGTTTGCCTCACGATTAGATTATGTGGAGATTATATCAAATTAATTTAATTTAACACAGATTTGTTTACTTAAAATTATGTTAGTCTAAATGGCAGTCTTCAGAATTGGATAGTTTACACAAGCGTTTATGACTTAGGCCACACCAAATACAGGTCATGCATAATTACCCACATCAAGAATATTATAAACTCGTTAATATCAAGTATTATCCTAATTTACATTAAATGGTTATGTAAAATCGTTTAGGTATAAGACAGAGGCGGCTGCGAGAAATTACCGCAGTCCTAAATAGCACCCCTCATGATCGGATGGTTTTTCATTAACAAGTAATATCAAAATGGCGACTGCTTAATTAGAAAAGAAATAGTCATCAAATGTGTGATCTAAGTTATAAAGGTAAAGCGTGTATTAAGTTTTACATGTAATATGCTCTTTACTGTTGAGTACAATATATCTATCCTTATTTATTATTGAACATTTGACGAATTACTGAACCTTTGAAACATGTCTTAGTATTTAAGCTACACGTACATCTGTTCTTTGAAAGATGTTCAAAGTTTGAAAATTTTTAGAAATAAAAAAACATGCCAACTTCCTATTTTATTACATTATAGCTAAACATTTTCAAGCAAATTTCCTCTGTGGTCTAGCACTTCGGTGTCAGACTTAATACCTTGAAGTCCCGGGTTTAGTCCCCCCGCTTCGTGCAACAAAAAAATAGAATGTGTCACGTATTTTTAACTTTCTTATACAAAAATGATGTTGCACGGGATTGAATATATGCTCGGTTTGCGATAGGCTAACCTCCTATAACATTGTAGGACTTAGTGTCTTCGGCTAGTTGTGGGTGACCTGGTTGTGCCTCTTCAGATATATGGGCGAGAAGATACTTTTTTAAATGCTATAATAGTTAATTTCGATAAATTGGTGTTCAAGTAATCAATGCAAAATGTTCATGTATTTAATGTTTTTCGATAATGCAGTATTTTTGATTATGTTTAAATAGAGGTGATGAATATTCTAAGAGTGTTTCAATAGCAAGCAACAGAATCCGCATGCGACCCCAATGATTCAGCTAGCGACTATGGTTTGTTCACTTCTTTTTCCAAATTACAGGAAATATTGTCATTATCAGTTCATAACATAACAAAAGAAATCATAGTCAGTCAAACATTGATATTATGGTTATTGATCTTGATAATGAAAGGTTATTAGGGTGTACGCTAGTATCACACTGTTAAAAATTACAAACTCATGCAAGTGTCCAAAGTTCACTCACACAAAGGCATAATATTATGAACTGAAATTGAGATTTGTATAGAGAAACCTTGTGTTCGTGTTCAAGTACGTGTGAGTGTGAATCGAGATGTGTTCGTGTTGATTTTGAGTTTAACATTTTGAATGAAAATAAATAATATTTCATTTTTAACCGACTTTGAATTTGACTTCCGTTATTATTTTTTCGTTTGATGCGGAATAGTTTCGAATTGGTCGCACAAAAAATTGATTTAGGCAGGCCCATTAGCTTTTATTTTATGAGCATTTTTTTTCTAATTTCACTTTTACCGATATATTTTTTTGTTAATTTAAATCAAATCTCGTAAGTAAATTTGATCCACTGAGGTGAATTAGTGAAAACATTATAGACACATCTGCATTCAGCAACATGCTATAAATATATTTATTTACTTATAAGATTATTAAATTACATCACATCAGCAATAAACTAAAAAGTATTAAATAAAATTAACTACATTAAAAAACCGACTTCAAAATTTAAAAGTAAAAATAACAAAAATTTCATATTAATTATATACTACCAATTATTCATATTATGTGCTTTTTAGTTTTGAAGGCGGTTTTTTAACGTAGTTATTTTTATGTTAAATCATAGTTTTTACTTTTTTTAAGTGTCAGTGTGTATTCTTATAATTATTTGTTAACTTAGTGTGTATTCTATTATTTATTTATTAAGTGTTCTAATCTATTCCGTTTCTGTTGATAATTAATTATGTTTAAAACCGCAAAATATAATGCCAGTCGACATAATAATGTTTTTGGCTTGATCGAACACATTTCGCACAATTAATTTTATACCACGATCAAAAGACTCGCGATCGCTTGTGAATTAAACCATACTGCCATCCTTTTGAGTGATAAAAGTAGCATTAGGCAATTAGCTGATTAGGTAGGGACCGCCTGAAACTGGAATAAATGAATTAATATTATTATAAAATACAGCTTAACACTCCACCGTGCCATCTGGTGAAATCATTGTTTAACTTAAATAATATTTTCTTTTGACAATTTAAATTTTTTTTTATTATGTTTTCTATACATGCCAAAACTTCGAAGTACACATTTATTTGTAAATACCTTATTTGTATGTACCTACTTGCATTATTAAGTCGCACCATAATTATTTTTCTACAACTTATCTTTTGCATAAATTTCCTAATTTTATGATTTTTGATAATATCATCACATATTATTAACATACATAGTATTTTAATTAAAAAAAAATACTTTTCAAAAAATTTGCTGTTTCAATTTTCACAGCATAATTTTTACTTTACAACTAAAGACGATTAAATCTACTATATTGTTATGACAACCAAATGCTTCAGGTTGCTAGTAAAGAACAACCAAATACTGAACCTCACAATGTTACTTTTCTGAATAATGAATTTCATTTTTTTGCACAAATAAAAAAAAATCTTATGCTCATATCTCCGAAGAGTTAGGCAGACGCACAAACAGGGCCCAGGACCCACGACTAGCCGAAGACACTAAGTCCCACAGTGTCATAGGTGGCAAGCTCATCGACAACCGGTCACATATCTAATCCCGGGCAACGTTTTTTCTTTATTTTAAAAAATGAAAACACACATTTTCCTTTTTTTGTTGCCCCACCCGGGGATCGAACCCGGGACCTCAAACAGTGAAGTCCAACGCCGGACCCCCAAAACCACAGTGGTGATAAAAACTTGTTTCTCACTACTTTTAAAACTCTGATGATGCTGCAAAAAGTGCAACGTATGTTGATTAAAGTGTATTGTATAAGTGTATTAATTCAATGGAATTCTAGAGAATGTCAAGGATGAAAAAGATTCTAAATAACTCCAATGTGCAATATAAAGAAAAAACAAAGTAAATTACTCAAGTCCCCAGGTGATCGTAGAAATGGTCGAATAGGTTCGGGTAATGGTCCCCGTCAAGACTGGTTTGTGCGATAAAACAAAACGCCGACATTACGCTCCCAGTACATATTAATCATGGACCTTTTCTTAGCGTTTCTTCACCCAAACTGGACCTAATGTAAAAATGGAGATATATTGCGAAAAAATGACAGAGCTGAGGAAAATTAGGTTTTTGATCTACGACCGAAGTGTGTGGAATGGAATTTATTTTTACAAGATTTTTTTCTGTATTTTTTTTATCTTTACGTATATACAATTTCTTTGCATCAATTCAGTCAGTAGACATTACTTTGTGTGGAAAGAAGACATTTAGGGCAACATTTTTTTTAAATTGTGAAACAAATCACTGATGTATCAAAAAAAACATAGCAGCCGGTCTTAGCTTCGAAAGGGTGGATTAACTCCTATAATGTTGTTCATACAAAACTTCCTCTTTAATCTTTCTATCTATAAAAAAAACCATTGCGTAGTTTTAAAGATAGGAACAGACAGACAGAGGGGAAATGACTTTGTTTTATACTTAGTGATTTACAATCCAGTTACATGCGTTGAAATAATAGTAAAATGTTACGTTAATCAATCTGATATGGTTAGTTTCTATTATGATACTAGTTGTTACACGCGGATTTGCTCGTGTGGCATTTAATATAATATTTGCATATTGTAGCTCCGTAATAAGTACTTTTATACAAACTTTTAACCCCCATTTCACCCAATTAGGAGTTAAATTTTCAAAAAAAATTAAATACGTATCAACTATTTTCCAATAAGTAGCCCAAAAATAAATTTTCTTATTTCTAACTTATAAAATGACGGCTCTCCGTACAAACTTTCAACCCCTATTTTACCCCCTTAAAAAAAGTTGAAAAAGATAATGATACATTGCTTGACTCAATAACATTTCATAAAAGTATTAATTTACTACCAAAGAGTAGTATTAGTTCTAGCAACTTAAATAATGTAATATTAGATAAAAACTACAATAATGAAGAAGAATTTAATGAAATAAATAACAACAATCAATGTAATTCAATTCATTCCTTTCGCCTATAATTATTTACATGTATTGCATCAAAATATTAATGGTGTTTTAAATAAATCTGACTCTTTAAATATACAAATTGAAGAGTTGATTGACAAAAATGTCATTTTAGATGTTTTATGTTTAACTGAGCACAACATGCTTAGCAGTGATGTAACTATGTTAAAAATCCCCAACTTTGTGTTAGCATCAAGTTATACGCGTAATAAAAGACATGGTGGGTCTTGTATTTTAGTACGAAAAAATCACTCATTTAAGGAAATTTATGATGTACAAGACTTTTGTGTATCAGGTATTATTGAATGCTGTGCTATTGAAATCACTGAACACAAAATAGTTGTTATTGTCATCTATAGACCACCGAAACAGAATTCTGAATCGTACAACATGTTTTTCACTAAATTTACTGATATTCTCAAATGCTATTGTTACAAAAAGAATAAAAGAGTTATTGTATGTGGTGATTTTAATATAGATTTTCTCCGTAAAACCAAATTAAACTCAGAATTCCAGCAGCTTCTGAAAAGCTTTAACTTAAAAACTGCAATTTGTAAGCCAACTAGACCTATTTCAGGCTCTTGTATCGATAATTTCTTTTATAATATTCCAGGCTGTAAAAGTGATACTTTAGAACTAGCTTTGTCTGACCACACAGCTCAAATATTAGCTTGTCCTGTGCAAAAAAGTTATCGCTTCACATATTGGTATGTAGAAAAACGAATTTTTTCTGAGGAAAACATGTCGAAATTTAAGGACTGTATAGGTAGTATCAGTTTCTGCGATGTTTTTGAGGAAAGTTGTGCCAATGTAGCTTTCAATAAATTTCACAATGAGTTTAAATTATTTTTTGATTTGTGTTTTCCAAAAGTAAAAGTTAGGATACCATTGTTAAAAAGACCTAATTGGATAACACCTGGAATCAAAAAGTGTTGCAAGCGTAAAAGAACCATGTTATGGAAATATAGATTATCTCGCAATGAATATTACAAGTTCAAATTTAAAATATATTCACAAAGATTAAAGAAAATTATAACTCAAACACGCAAAATTAAAAATAGTTATTTTATTACTAAATCGACAAATAAAGTTAGGGCAACATGGAAAGTGATAAAAGATACTGTAATAAATAAACCTAAAGATGAAATCAATTACATAATATATAATAATAATAGGGTTTATGATCCTAAGGTAATTGCTCAAATTTTCAATGCTAATTTTTTAAAACACTCCGAGAATAATCAAAACACAAACAATGTTTTTTTAAATTCTATACCCAGCTGCTCGAACTCTATGTTTTTGGCGCCTACAACACAACAAGATGTTGAAAATGTAATAAAATCACTTAAAAATACTAATAGTACAGGCTATGATGAAATAACAACATCTTGTATAAAAGAAGTATCTTCTTATATTGCACCTTGTCTTAGTCATGTAATCAATCTTTGTTTTGAGCAAGGCGTTTTTCCAAATACGTTGAAACGGACGGTAATTAAACCATTGTTTAAAAAAGGAAAAAAAGAAGACGTTAATTGCTACAGACCAATTGCATTAATTCCAATTTTTTCAAAAATTATAGAAAAAATTATTTATAATAATTTATACTTTTATTTAGAAAAATATGGACTTCTTGCGGATGAGCAGATGGGGTTTCGACGTAATAAGTCAATAAACTTAGCTATTTACAAGTTCATTTTAAATATACTAAATAATGTTGATAGAAAGATCCCAGTAGCTTCCTTATTTATGGATCTCACCAAAGCATTCGACTGCGTTAATCACCATATATTATTAAACAAATTGGAGTCGTATGGCATTAGAGGTAGTGTACTTAATCTTATTCGGAGCTATTTGACAAATAGGTATCAACTCACAGAAATAACGCGCATATGTAGTAAAACCAGATTAGAAATCAAATACTATTCTTGCGTTCTTAAAGTTGTTTCTGGTGTTCCTCAAGGTAGTGTATTGGGTCCCCTCTTGTTTCTTATAATGATTAATGACATGCCTAGGGTAACATCTCATCATATGATTTTATTTGCTGACGACAGTACTTTAATATGTCACCATCATAATAATTTAATTTTGGAAAAGGACATGAATGAAGCACTAAAAATTATAATAAAATGGCTTCTTACTAATGACTTAAAAATAAATCTCAGTAAAACTAATTTCATGACATTTAGAAACCGTGTTGCTTTGACAGTACCATTATCTATTGGTTTTGAACATGAGAGAATACATGAAACAGAAGTGACGAAGTTTTTGGGTGTGACTATAGATTACAGGATGTCCTGGAAGCCACATATAGAAGTTGTTTGCAGCAAACTCAATCAGTTTGCATATGCATTATACATGCTTTCCAAAGTTGTAGATACTTCTACTATTTTAATTGCGTATCATTCATATGTGGTTTCTACATTGAGATACGGTGTGATATTCTGGGGGAACTCATCACATATACAATCAGCATTTGTAGCACAGAAAAGATGCCTAAGAAACATATTTAAAATAAAAAAAATAGATAGTTGTAAGCCATGTTTTATCAATCATAGACTGTTAACTTTGCCATGCATTTACATCTATGAAACTGCTGTTTTTGTTAAAACTAATTTAAATTTATTTGAAAACATTAAGAGTTATCGTCATCAACATAATTTATGTGCCTTGCCACACCAAACTGCTTTGTTCGGTAACAATATCTGTGGCATGGCAACAAAGATTTTTAATAAACTACCACCTAATGTGAAACAAATTAAAAATATCAATAGTTTTAAACATGAAATAAAAAAAATTCTATGTAGCAAGGCTTACTACAGTATTAGTGAGTACTTCTCTGACATTTTATAAATTGTGCGATAAGATTTTTTTTTTTTTGACATTTGTATTATAGATTAAGACTATGAATTGTGAATTTATATAATATGACTGGTATGCATAATGAAT
>DVZK01001148.1:0-10023 GCA_018236665.1 Calephelis perditalis
GTCAGCAAGATCTATGATTGCTTTGTATGAAAAAAGCAGTAAAGTGCTGACGTATTTTACCGTATATGGCCCCTTAATATGTGATTGACAATTGCAATATTTATCAATTTTAACTGCTAAGAAGTTGGTAAAATCTACATTCTCTATAAAAGTATTAAACTCTTCTTTATTATGCCACGATGGGAAAATTTTATATTCGACTTTTTTGTGTCTTTTCACGTCTAACAAAACTTGCGACGCTTAGATGTTTCTTGTGCTTCTGGAAAATGGATCCCAACGCTTTGACTACACATTTCGTCGGGAACACCAAAATTTCTTCCCTTCTGCATGCATTTTCTTGTATGTTAAGTCGCCTATCAGTGCTCTTCCCAACCGCAACCGGAATTCGCGAAGAGCTGAATCTCTTTTCGCATGATTCATTAGGTAAAGTATGTAGGAATTGCAGCATCTAGCACAAAAAATAACAAACGCCTCCAAAACTTCCTGGTCTTACGCCCTATCGGATAGGACGACCGGTAATGGTCGAAATGATCGACGCCTCTTATATTCAATGTATAATGTGCTATCATTGTTGGGCAGAGTACTTGTTTACTGGCTTTTGAACCGTCTTTTTGTGTCCTCTTTATTTTAGTTACTTCTGACTGTTTATGTGCTGATATTAGGAGAGTCATTTCCTTCGTGTCTAACCATTTTACAGACACTATGGGCTCACTTGTCATTGCATTAAATTCATTTTTAGCCAGATGTAAAATAAGTCTGATTCCGCGCAAGCAGTGTAACTGTTGAGGCGGGTAGTCCTCCAAATCTAATCATGAACATAAAATGTGACAAGCCTAACTAATGTTCCCACCTCCTACCACAGCGACCAGATCACGAATAGAGTTCGCACTCGGAAAATATAACCACTTGTCACGTTTTTCGTCAACTTTCTCGAAAAACTCGCCATAGAGAACACCAAATCGCACTCGACGTACGTTTCGCTTCGATTTCCTGAGAATGCAGCAGGAAATTCTATATTATTTTGATACCTAGCCCAACCTAGATATCACACTATTGTCATCACATGTGCACAACCTATGGTGCGACGACCTACTTTGCAGTTGCAGCAATGTTCTTTGATTCCTTCTCACCCATTTACATTATTTATTATTAAAATGTAAACATAATATTGTTTTCTTGAGAGGTGTTTCGATTTTATTTTCCCTTTAACTAAACAGTCTCCACCTAATTCTGATATATGGCTTGTATCTACGCACACTTCTATTCTACATTCACCATGAAAACGTACATGTTCACCATAGTGAAATCGTGCATGGCGAATTTGGTACGTTCCCGTGAAGAATAATATTAACTCTATATTCCAGGTAGGGCAATACAATATCACTAGATAGCCTTCGATTACGGTTACAATTCAAGTCTTTGTTCGATAAATTATTTACTAATGGCATTCTTCCACAAATTAACCTAATATTTCAGCAGCATCAGTTCTGTCAGGAAAGCGAACACCAAAATTATTTTTTATTTTTAAACAAAAAAATTAAGCTAGCTGCAATTTGAAAATATCCCATCATGTTTGGTACACTTTTATTAACCCTTTCAGACCTGATTTTTTATTTTTTAGAATTTGTTTGAGCCGATTTTATTTCAGTTAGATATTCGCCTATTGAGCATGGAAAAACAAAAAAAAAATTGATTATTAGATTATTTTCCGAGAAAATTGATGTTTTCTTTATGTGATCAAATGTGGACATTCGGCCTAAGTGATTATAATAACTGATGTATGGGTATAATTGAACAAATAACAAATAGCTTGATTTTGGCCATTTTTATTATTACAAAAGTATGAAATTCAAACTAAAAATAATTAAACATCTTCAAAACAAAAATAAATCTTCTTACAAAATAAAACAACATAAAAAATCTTCTAAAAAGACAACAAAATAATAGGAACTTTAGTTACTTAGGTATGAAAACTTAGGAAGCAATTTTTGTCTTTAGTCAGACATAAGTGCACTTTGCACTTTATGCATTTGATGCGGGATTTCCCTTTACACCCCGTTAACTTACAGCGCGTTCCACAACCATCGTCATGAGCTGGAAAGTGACCAATACCATCTCGAGCAATTTCAGTTGACGGACGTACTTCTCCTGGTCTTCTAGGAACAACTACTGGTAAAGGACTGCTCAAACTACTTGGACGACCCCTTTTAGCACCTGATATTTTGTTTCGAAGAACTAAACTTTCAGCTAAGCGTCGACGAAAGTGAAGAAGTGCGAGCCGTTTTGCTTTTGGTATCCCAAGCAAGTCACAATCCATATCATACTCGCGGTAGGCTTGAACAACTGCCAAATCTGATGCGTGGAATATCATTCGCAAAGGCCACTTCTTTGACTTTATAAACGTTCTATAATAACTCATAAGTTGATCAAGGAGATCTACCCCTCCCATGGCGTGATTGTACTTTTTTACAATTTCAGGCCTCTCGACTTCTATAAATCTCTTCTCTGTTTTGGACCATCTTTTCACCATATCTTTTTCTCCTATACCAACGAAATTGGAAGCTAAGTTGGCTGGTTTGTTATCAAGCCATTTCACCATGGTGACATCTCCATCCGTACTACAAATCTCTTCGGCAAAACCCCTTGGTTTCTTTTTTATATCTTTGTCACTAAGCAACGGTGGCCTTGTAAATCTATTGACACGCGCAGTGCAGGTAGCCATTATGCCTTTGTGTTTCAAAATTTGGAGCATGTAATAAGACGAGAAGTAATTATCGCAATATAACTCATGACCTCTACTGTCACCGACTCTTTTCATTAGATGTAATACTACCGCAGCTCCAAAGCCTACTTTCTTTATCAGTGACCTGTCTAATTCTGGAATAGAATTTTGATAAATAATAAAGTCATAGGCACGGCCATTTTTCCCACACAAAAAGAAAAGCTTGATTCCCCATGGACAAGGTTTTCCTTTGATGTACTGCTTAGCAGAATGTTTCCCTGTAAAAGGAACTATTTGTTCATCGACACACAATTCTTTTTCTAGCGGTATTTCTAAGCATCGGCTTCGGATCGCATTATAGATTGGTCTTACTTTATAAAACACGTCAGTGCAATTAGTAGGCTTTTTCATATTATCTACTAAATGGAGATTGTTACGAAGTTCAAAGAACCTATCTCTTGCCATATTGTTAGTGAAAAGTGGAATGCTAATATGATTTTCCCAGTACATTTTCAAAACTGGATAGTTGAAAACTCCCGTTGCCATGTGCAAACCAAATAAAATTTCAATTTCATAGCTGGACGTAGGCTTAAACCTGGTTTTTCCTGACTGTACTGCATATAAGTTTGTCATTTCGGCCATTTGTTCAAAAAGCTCTACAGGAACATATCTATTATAATAACAAATGGGATCTTGCACGATGGGTTCTAAAGCTATTGGTAGCAAGAAATCCGTTGGTATTGTGTTATTTATTTGTCTATGCCTCCACTTTATGTTCGGTTTTGGCGTAAGGTAATCGAAAAGTTCAGCATTCGGCGTAACTTGCTCCTCTTCGCCCTCCACAATATCCGGCTCTCTTGGCGCCTCAGGCTCGGACTCGTAATTGAAAGCTGACCTTTCTTCGTCTTCACTTTCGTCTTCTTGTTCGTCAGGGGGGTCAAGTGGGGTGTACTCTCTTTGATTCTGAGTTACTACATCGGCTCCCAACCTAACGTGTCTCGCAAATGGGACATTATTATTATTTCCCACATCCTCATCATCCGAAGATAGCTCAAATTCCGACTGGTTATCCTTTTCCAAAGCTCTCAAAGCATCCCTCGAAAACATGATTATAATTTGATCATAAATTTACCTGTAATAAACACAATTTAAGACTTTACCACGCAAATTTTATAATAAATTATAACATTTATTACCAGAAAATAACTTTATTTACTAACAGCAGCAAAGTACCTATTTTGAAAAAAATGTTTAACCAATACCTACTGTCCACGTTTGTGGACATAACGAATATTCGCGATTTATTGTACAAATAACTAAAAATTTTGATGTAAAATACTTTGTTCTTTGCCTATATAGTATAACTTATCCATTTATATTTATTTCAAAACATATCTAGCAGAAAAACTTGAAATTTCAATAAAATAAAAATGACTTACCTACTCAGTTCAAAGTTTCGCTGGTAACTGACCGAAAATGGCTTAGAAGTGCACACACGTATCAATAGATGCCGCTAGTTGTTTCATTTTTAATAATTTAGAATGTTCGCAAGCGATGACAACAGTTTTTATTTACGTAAAATTTAAATTTAGTAGTAAAAAGACTCAAAACTTTTATGTCCTCAATTGTGCACGCGAGGTCTGAAAGGGTTAAAATGTTCTGATTTTATTAATCTGTAACCTGTTTTCAAGTACCCATTGACGACTTACACCACCCATCTACAAATTGTAGTACACCTACTCCTATTTGCTAGGGCGATGGTTAATTGGTGTTACCTTCTGAAAGTGACCCTAGCGTATATACATTATAATAACAGCTTTCTAGGAAGTCGATGCTGTGTCTAAAACCCCTATCTAAAATAACAATATCATTGTCTTGAAAATGTTGTCTTAATGTGGAATCATTACTAAACAAATATGATATTATTTCTGCATCAAATGTGGTAACTTTGTATGGACCAAAACAATCTAAAATATAGCCATCACATGCTACTCGTACAATAGTACATAGAAATCGTTTTAAAAGTTTTTTTATATTTGTGTAGAGAATATGTATCTTTTTGGAATATATGATTTGCACTTTTGTTTAAATCAATGTATTTGTCATCACATATTGCAATTGCGTTTGTGTTGTCCTCATTATAAATTCCATTACGAATCACTGAATTAAGTTTAATAAATTGATCTCTACTCATATGATTTATTCCCAAATTGATAAAAATCTTGCAACATTAATTCATTCAAAGAATGCCTCTCTCGGATACTTCTGACTGTGTAGATATTCCTCTAACAAAGGTATGAAGTTTTCTTTTGTAATCCCTTCCAGTAGCTTAATGAATGATTATCAATTTATCAATTTGTAGAATGGATTGTCTATTACAAAAATTGCGAAAAAAAAATTTAATTTAATGACAAAAAAATAAATATGTTCTATTTGTCGAACAGTGAAATTGGTCAAGCTGTTTGGATTGTCATACAAGGAATCCCAGCTATTGCCCCTTATATGCTCAGAATATACTTTTGTTAGTTTTAGGATGTAATGTTTATTAGTAGCCAATATTGTTTGCTCGTGGTTTTATTTTATGTGTGTACACTTTCGGGATTGAGGCATCTTCAAGGTTAGACATTCGTTTTCGTTTGTTCCACATGTTGACATACTTAAAATTTTCTTGTGTGTAAGGTGTTTGAAGAAAAACATAAAAGGTTTGTCTTTCACGAGTTTTAATACCTTGATATCGTTCCAACACACGTGGTTGCGCTTATCGTCTTCGTTAAAATTATAACCCCACTGATCTTGCAGTGATTTTAAATCAATGAAAAAGTCATAGTTTAACTCCACTACTTTAAAAGGCTTCCCAGACTTCTTGGCATTTCCTAGGGCTACATACTGATAAGAAGTATAAATTGGTCCAGATTTAAGGGATTTTTTCACTTCCGTTTCAATCAGACTATGTACGTTGTCACCCTCGTTTTGTGTATGCCCGCGAATGAGAGATTTGTGAGTTATACTCATTATATTTGGAAAGTAAGACACAACATACGAGTAAAGACATACAATAAACCTGTTTTTATTTTGCCCGCAGAAATTATTTGAATAGAAAATTATATTCAGTTGTTTATCAGGATATCTTTCACTGATATTTTTTAAATTCTCAAATATGCATGATCCTATCTCGTTTGCCCCCCTTTTTCCTTTTTTTCATCCCAAAAGTAATTAAATACATACCTACAGTTTCTTCTCCTTCCTGTTCGTTTCCTTCAACTTCCTGTTCTATTTGGGTTTTTTTTTCTTGGCGGTTTTGTGAGCCAGCTCAGCAGTGGTAAAGTTTAGGCAGTTGAGTTTTGATATGTAATTAAAAGAACTCGAGTCTCCCAAAGGTCATTGCATGACTGCTTGCAAATCATATACGGTACATATATTTCCTCCATCAATGTTTCTGCGGTCGTTCTTATTTTCAAAGCGACAAAGGTCTTTTTCTTTTAAATGGGTATCGAATTTTTCTTTTAGCGTTGCTTTGTGATCTACAGATGCTATTTCGTACTCCAAACATAGATCACAACAATCCTTTTTAGGCTGAAAGTATCCCAAGTTGAAATTGTTATTAAAAATTTGATTGTACAGCCAGTAGTTCACTTAGGGTTTATTTGGATCTCTTGCATCTGAGAAATCTCTTCAAAGATCTTTTACAGTCTTGCCTCCTTCAGTGAACTCTCTAGCTGTGGAGGCCCTTAAGTAGTGTGAAGTGACTCTTGGGATTGAATTTATATGGCTTTCAATGTCTTTTATAATGCTCTCGTCAATTTTCTTTCTATTTGTGTGCTTTCCTCTTCGATCTTTCTGATGAAAGATCTTTTAAGTTCCATGGTTGCAAGGTTCCAATACGATTCAAAAATTGCAGTCCTTTGGGCTTCATTAATTTAGTCAGGACATTTGGACAGAGATATATTTGGGCAAATTTAACCAAAATCGGGAATTGTTTGGCGTTTGCTGCCTACCATGCGTAGGGGTTTCTATCTTTATACAAAAGTCAAGTTCATTGGCTGTCGCACTTTTACCAGAGTCTTCAGTCTGATCTTTGGCAACTTCATTAAAGCAGTCCCAAAATGTTTCATGAACATGTTGAATGAGGTGAATCGCCTTCACTGCTGACTGAATCCTCTTTACTACAACTTAGTTTTATACTCTCCAATGAGAGTCTTTGGCGAGCCTTTTCTGCTTGTATAACCCCAAAAAAATTGGTCTTGAACCTGGGGCCCAATAATGTAGCCAGAAAATACTTTGGATTTTCATCAGTCTGTTCAAAGCGTTGTTGCAATTGAGTTTTCGGGGACTTTGCCAAGAAGTTTGTTCTTTTTGAATGTACCTCATCAAAACCGCCGCATGACATATAACTTCTGAAATGCATGATAAGCCTGAACTCGTGATCTTCGTTATTTCTTCGAATGGTTTGAGGACCTTAATGCATTGCTCCAATAAATCCCATTGCTGAGGAGTCAAGTTGCTGAGTTTATTGTGGTCAGCTATATACAAAGAAATAGCGCGTTTCTGTTCTAGCAGCCGCTCTTATAAATAGTACGTCGAGTTCCAACGTGTACTGATATCTTGCACCAACCGATGTTCTGGTAACTTCATCTGTATTTGAATTGCCTTCAGTTTTTCTTGTGCTAATCCTGAATGATTGAAATGAGTTATGATTCGTTTTGAGGCATTCAGCATCTCTATTAAATCAGGTTGAGTTTTAATAGATTCGGTAATGACCCACTAGAGCGAATGAGTAAAACACCGAGCTGAATCGTATTCAGCCACTTGAACTCCTTTTATCATGTTACTACTATCATGTGCAATAACGTTTATTTTATTTAACGGGATATTCCAACGTGTAGCAATAATGTTTAGTTCGTTTGCTAGGTTTTCTCCGGTGTGAGATCCTGAAAAGGGCTTCATTGCCAAAACGCCATGTTCCAGTTTAAAATCTGAAACCTTCGTGTATTTTTAGGTGTACGTCTTTCATTTTTAATACCCATACGACTTTGGGTATAACAATCTCCCCATTAAAATAGATCATTTCATCTCAAATTTCTGAGAGATTAGATCAAAACTGGCGTGAGATATTGGACATTTCGTTTGGAGTTTACATGGGAGTACAACTATCTAATATAACATAAGTATTATAATACGTAATAACTAACACAAACTCTATAAAATACAAAACTATAAAAGACATGATAAGACATAAATGTCATTAATAGAAATAGTTATATATTAAAGCTAAATATTCATTTTAATTATTATAACATGACCCCTGAAGTTTACATTATTATTTATTTTGATTATGATTACTTTTTACGATCTTTAATTTGGTTTGTTAACACGAAGTTTCTTTTCAAAAGGGTCGGTGTGCGTATGTTATTATCTTCCAAGGTAGTACAAACACAAAAAACACTCTTCCAAATACAACAAACACTCCTTTGACCGGTGATATTTTTACGACATTTGTATAAAAAATATATTGTGAATATGATGCTCCTAAATAAACTTAGACATGTAATGCATACCATATGTACTCGTATTATATGTACCTAAGCGAGTACCAGTTAGCGGCGAAATTTGCCGAAAGACGCTCAATATTTCACGAACAAAGGAGTTGGTTCCGGTTTCGGCCATTTTTTGGTCTAAAACTAAATTTTACGGCTGAAACGAAATTTTTGTTTTGTCACTAATTATTAGTTATTAATGTATTATAATTTTTTTAGGTTTCGAAGAACGAAGAAGCCCTACTTCCTGGTACCACTGTTGCCTTTGACGTTTGTAGATTTATATTATTTGGACCTCGCCTACGGGAACAAGTTGCATAGAATCAGAAGTAAGTCTTTTTTTTATGGACGTACGCATTGGACATAAATTAAGTTACTTAACCGACTACAAAAAACGAAACTATGTTCGACTCGTTGTACCTATGCCAACTTCTTCGGGAATGTGGATATGAAGGTCCTTTTTACATTTCAAATTATTTTAAAACCCAACTTGGGTTAATGTTTACGCTAGCTAGAAACGTTTTCGGTAAAGAAAGCAGGTATTTGATTTGTATTTTCTCATGCTTTTGCGGTGTGAGTAGCCTGGCAGCTGGCACTCGTATTTTTTTCTGCGCAGCCAATTTTTACTGTAAAAATTGCCTAGATAGAGATATTGAAATCGTATTAGGAAGCATACTTCTTTTTAATAGCTTCCAAGAACTGTTAGAAACATGAATTTCTTAATGCTAGACATTTTGCTTGTTGCTAATAGTGTGCTTGAGGCTACTATTCTACACAAAAAAATGAAATTATTTTAGAATATCAGTCATTATAACATTTTAATTACAAATCTCTCTTACAAGTCGCCTCTGTGGTCTAGCGGTTCAGATGTTGGACTTGACTGCATGAGGTCCCGGGTTCGAATCCCGGGTCGGCCAACAAAAAGAAAATTTGATTTTTCCAATTTTCTAATTACAAAATGTTGGTCGGGATTGGAAATGTGCCCGGTTGGCATACGTGATAGGCTTGCCGCCTATCACGTTGTGGGACTTAGTGTCTTCGGCTAGTCGTGGGTGCCTTGGTTGTACCTCTGCCTACCTCTTAAGGGATAAGGGCATGAAGATACTTTTTTTCTTTTTTTTACATGTATATGCAACTTTATGGTGTAGGTACATCTTAAGATTGGCTTTCTTCAATGACAAAAGGTGTTATTAAAATATTGTTTTAAGAGCTTATAGTAACCTGTAGGGTTACTCTTGAAGCTTGAATCAGACATTCAACATCTTTACATTCATTTACATTTATTTATCATTACATTCATATTCATTTCATTCATACTCGATTCCACACAACAATGGCGAAATATTACTAACATTTAGTTAATAGTTAGCAATAATTTATTTTATCAGATTTGTTAAATTAATATCAGTGACTCTTGACACCACCCTCGAATAATATGTAAATTGAAACGACTTTTATACTTTTTTTTAGTTACCCGATCCGGGAATCAAACCCGGGACCTCAAGAACTCAAGTCCGACGCCGGACCGCTAGACCACAGAGGCGATGCTCACATATTCTTATAGAATCAAATATCGATTCATAATTGTTCAGAATCAGAACAGATTAACTTTGTTCACTCTAGCAATACAAAATATGCTACATGTCGCGTCACCTTTTATCCAATCTACCACCTGTACTCTTGAATCTTGCTTTTTTTTTTATGACATTGGAAGGCAAACAAGCAGACGGATTTCCTGATGGTAAGAAATTCCCGCCGCCTAGAGAC
>DVZK01001149.1:0-10023 GCA_018236665.1 Calephelis perditalis
AGTAAAAACAATTATAATTTTATCAAAAATACTAAAAATAAAAATTAAAATATGGAATATAGACGGTAATAAATTAAATAAACACCAAGAAATACAGAAATCTATCATGTTGATTATATAAAAGTTGGGTATAAATATAGAAGGACCTCATGCAGTTAAGTCCAACTGCCGGACCGCTAGACCACAGAGGCGATAAAATTCTTAAAACAAAAAAAAAACAATTTAAAAGGCTATACAAATAAAACACTGATTTTTTGGTTGATGAAGAAAGAATGGAAATGCGGTAGGTAATCAAAATATTTAGTTTTTTTTAATTAATATTTGCTGAACCAACAAAAGTATCTAAATAAATAACTGGCAAAATTTAAAGGAAAGTAGAAAAAACACATTCACCCTTTTTTTAGTTACTTACACGATGAGGGCGCTATGACATTTGTGGGATAAACTAATTTCTAGAAAATTTTAATTTATCGCTGATGCTAATAACCTACCTACTACCTAAAACCTGAAAGAAGAAAACCTAGAAAATTTCAAGGAAGAACGTTGAAAAATTGAAAGCGTTTTTGCGTTAATATCAATTTTTTAAAGAAAAATTTAGTAATTAATTTTCGTTATGCAGGTACCAAATGTATTTTATTGTTTGACTTAGTATATAAATTGCCTATTTTTACTTCCTACCTTACCTTTCAATTCTTTACCATATTTAAAGGAACTCAGGAACAAAAATGCATATTTATAGAATGTTTATATGACATAACATTTATTTTAGTCGTATAATTATTTCACAACGATAAATAAAAAAAAACTAGTTATTTAAGCTATTACTGTTTAATAATCACACATATATGAGACAACGTCGCTTCCTCTGTCCCTATGTTCCTTTGTATGCTTAAATCTTTAAAACTACTCAACGGATTTGATGCGGTTTTTTTAATAGATAAGGTGATTGAAAAGGAAGATTTATATATATATTTCATAACCGAGCGGAGCCGGGGCGGGCCGCTACTATAGAATATTTAATTAACAGAGAAAACTAAAGACTCATGGCGTTAAAACGAAATCCATCAAAAGTTTTTTATACCAACTGATTTGACTATTGCGTGCGTTTATATATTTATATTCACGTAATATATACGCGTAGCCAACGTTGTGTCGAGATAAAGTTATTTATGTTTATTGTATTTTAACGGTTGCGTTTTTTTGTAAATTACCATAAAAATTACATAAAATACGCTGTTTTTATACTGTCGTGAAATAAAGTTGAAAGTTTTTTAATGTTTATTTATTTCTTTCGTTCATGTATGAGAGTAGTTAATTCTTATTTGTTATATAATCTGTACTTGTAGAGGTGCGTATAGAATGACTTTAAAGATAAGTAAAACAAAAGAGTTTTGGCGCCATCGAGAGAAAAATGGTCGAAGTTTTTTCATAATTATTGAATTTTGTGTTTATATTTAGTGAAATTAGTCAATTTTGTTGGCATTTTGTACAATTTTGTTCAGTGAAAGTGCACAAGTGAAATAATCATGAAGAAATTAACGTATCGTGTATTTCCTCATTACCGCTAAATCACACTACATGAGCTTGAGTAATGAGGCTACCGCTTTACCCAAGATCTACATGACTTATTAACGACTTATGACTTACGACCAATTATAATTAAATCCCGATTTTGGTCAATTTGATGCAAATTTATACTTGACTAATGGCAAAATATTAATGTAAATGCCAGAAGCTAAAAAAATAAAAAAAAACAAAACAGTACTACCAACAATGCAACGCAAAAATACTTACTAAATTATCAACCTGTTGATGTAATAAATGATGATAATCTGTGACTTACGACAGAGTTAGTGTAAGTGATGTAGTGTATAAAATGCATTGGAGTCGACTTCTATGGTTTTAGTTTTCAAACTCAAAGGCCGGGGGAGTAAGAGGAATATGCACATTGATCCAAGTACCTTCAAAGGATAAAAGCTTACTGAAGAACTACGAAGCTCTGTATATCATAAAATTTATGACAACTAGAGACGATCAAATTTAAGAAATGATAGACAAAAGTTTTGAAAAGTGCTACTAGCTTTAGTAAAACGGCAGTAGGAAAACGTAGAAATTAAATCAAAATATAGGAAATAAATCTCGAACTACAAGAGAACAATCTATTAATTTTTGTAGATTTTCTGGAGTAGGTATATTAATTATTTTAGTAAAATAAGTAGTTATTATAGGGTAGTTTACAAGTGTAAAAAATAGGATGCCCACTTAACCTTAACAAATGGCTTCATTAAGTAGAATTCTTAAGTGATGACTACTCTCGTTTTCCGTTTTGGAAGGATGAGTAGCCGCCAAACTCACTTTTAAGAGATTTAATATCTTTGCCTCAAGTTGGCAAAGCCTTCCTTCCTTATAAACATATTATGGTAATTTTTTATTCAGGATATCAGTCTAACGGCCGTAAGAAGAGGTTTCAATGTAATACCTTTTAATCAGTCATTAAGACTTTCCAGACGGTTGCAAACACTCTTTCTGAAGAGGGTAAACTTTGAATCAAACTTTGTTTCCATCATCTGTTATTTTTAAATTTGGATTGATCTCCCGCCCAGGCGGATGCAAAGCAATGCTTACAACCATTGTTTACAACCGTCTATATATAAAAAAGAAAGTTGCGTTTGTTACACTATTTATAACTCGAGAATCGTTTAACCGAATTGGTTCAAATTTCAAATTGATGGCGATGTAGCTTAGAATCATGAGACAGACATAGGGTATTTTTTAAGTCGCCTGACTGGGAGAAAACCAGCAAAACATTTAAATGTTCCCCATACAAACGGAACGGGTGTAACGAAGTTCACCGGAACGGCTGGTTATGTCATAAAGTCAACATATTCTATACGAAACTATTAATGAATGGTTTGGTTAAAACAAATTAAATGGCAGTTGGTCCCTATTAGTACGGCCCAAAAGTGTTTGCAGTTTAACAATCAAGTAGAGCGAAAAAAAACAAAAAAAGAAGTTAAAAAGTAAACCAGTATTTTCCAGTTTAACAATCAAGTAGAAAGGAAATAAATAGTTTTGGCATGTAATAGAAAGCTCGAAACATATTTATAGACGTGCCATTGTCGCTCCGTTCCCACGCCGTAATCACTAAAATTAACTCTCACAAAAAACCCGTTACCGCTTCTGATTGTCGAACAAGCTTCCTGTGATTTAAAAAAGAAATTGATGTAATTTCATACCGCAAACTACGTTAAATTATAAATCGTCGTCCCAGAGTTAGTCCAGATGTTCGTGTTTAAAAGTTAGAAGTCAGTGTTGTAAAGATTATAACTTCTGCAAAGTGTATTTACAACTATATTTTTAAAGCACCTAAAAGTGAGACAGAGGCCAACGACTATCGAGAACGTATTTCTCTCAAGTAAAGAAAAACATTTGTAGGTACCTAATATAATGATAATAAAGATTTATTTTGAAGAATAGGGCTAATTTTATGATATTACTAGCAATGTACACGTTCCAACATATTCAACCATAACACTGTATGCAAACATAAATGTTTTTAGCCGAAACAAAGAAAAAAATGATTAATTGTAGTAAAAGGCTTAAAGCTATTTCTTTTATTTATTTACCGGGTGCAAAGAAAGATCTATATTTTTTTGTTAATGCATATTTAAATAAAAGTTACATTAGGTATGCTTAATAGCATTTTATACCGTTAACTTTAAGATTTAAATAAAGGTAGAGGAGAGAAAAGAGGGCTTTTAAATTTAATACGACAAAAACACAAATGTAAACATTTACAGAATATATACCTATCTATATAGTATAAGACATTAATTAAAACAGTAGTTATAACTATTAACGTATTGCTTAACTCGTTATATGAGTTTTTTTTCCATTTAACACATAACAGTTTCCTGATTTTGTTTTTAATAAGAACCTTCTATTAATAAATAACACAAAAAAAGCAAAATTTGCCCATCAGTTCAGACGTGATGCGATGAACACCCGAAATGGGAATTAATTTTATACATATATACCAACAGATCATGATTATATTTAAACGTAATGTAGTTTTCTCTATATTGCGAAATCATTTGGATAAGGTTGAATGTTGAGGCCTCAAAATGATGATGCATAAGTTTAAAACTACGTATAATCAGAACAACACACATGCAAGGCAGAGTCACTTTCTTTTAATTGAAAAAAAAACACAAGCATAAACAAATGCATTTCAAATGCTGTATAAAAACATTTACTTGCATGTTCATTGACAGAAAAAAAAAGTTTTTTTATGAATGTTGGTAATAACGGGAAGCTGCGCGCCAATTGTCTATGAGGAAGGACAGAAGTAAGGAAATTGAAATCGTAGGTACAGGAAAATTTTTAATCTGTTTTTGTTTACGCGGCAATACCTTTGTTTGTAAGTTGTAATGCATCATTATTACGGAAAATTGTGGACGTTGGTTAAATTCTTAATAGGTTAATATGTTATGTTTATATGCTTATTACTTACTTAGGAACTGAGTAATATGTTTTCATTTTTATTTCTGAGTAGGTATTAAAATGCAAACAATGAGCCTAAAGTTTTTAACTTCCGGTATTCGGAACTATTAAAGAAACACTAAAAACAGATGATATTTTACCGTTGGCAATTATTGATAGCTTATAAAATTTATTCGAAATATTCCTGAATTCTTTGTTTATTAACTTACTGTATGCTATAAGCTAGACCTATTTTTAATACACTGATTCCTTCGGATTGGTTCCATCACATTCTTCTCGCCGTCACAATGGCAGTGTTTGCCACTGGTACGTATCAGCTGGAAAGCTAACAACTTTGGTTTATATTTTTTACATTAGGAAATCCATGCGTATGTTTAGGTAACTACCGTTACTCCGATAAATTCAATTTCTACTAGGTATAATACTTGTAGTATATTTTGTATTGTACTTTTCAAACTTTAGAATTTGAATTTGAATCATAAGTCTACAAAAAAATACAAATGAAAAACTAAGTAATATTTCACCGATTTAATGAATTTTAGCGTTGATATAGATAAAACTTTGAAAAAGGATGGTTTGTATATCGATATCTCAATACATTTCAGCTAGAAAGATAAAAACGTCAAGCGAAAACTAGTATAGGTACCTTTAAGCAAATAATTTAGTCAAATTTGGTGCGTTTGTTTAATATAATATAGTCTTTGATCATCAGAGATGATTTAAGATTCTAATGATAAAAAAATCCAAATCGGTGCTATTTTACTCTATGTAAACAAAAATATAATTATGTATATTTTTTATATTAGTATAGTATCATTATAAATTGCTCGGATCATATATTGGGATATTGTTACTTTCTTCATACTTTAGAGTCACTTATTGACTTGTAGAAACAAAATACATATAAACATATGTATGCCAAGTCACTTGGAGTAGGCAGAGAGACAAATGTCATGATATTTGAGACCTGCATGGCTTGCTTAACATTCATTGCTCTTTTCATACAAACAGGCCGATTTCGGATACTTTACATCACCCTCGGATAAAACCCGAGCAATTTCACCAAGGAATGTCAACCTAGGTCTCCCTGGTCACATACATCCATATCAGAATTAAATATCTGTTATAGTAACATTACTATCTACAACATGTCCAAAATCGATTTACTTAATAATAGCCGTATATCATCAGGATTTATTGGACACATTAATAACAAATAATAATATCTTGTAAGAACATTTAACAAGACAACTGCACCTAAATCTCGGATGATTCAAAATGATCTTATTGACCTTGGCCTTTAGCATGATGCTAGGAATCCTAGAGTTAGTCAGCATTCGATCCGATCATTATTCAAGTTATAGGTGCTTATGTTGTTTCTTAATAATTTATCTGGAAATGACATAATATATCTTGGTTATTCCTTCAGTTAAGGAAAATAAATTGCAGTTTTTTTGGTCTCTACAGCGTTTACTAGTCATTATTAGTAACTACCCGGAATTAGGTAGTTACACATATTTCCTTTTTTCTTCAAATTTACAATTAAAGAGAATTAAATTATCCTAGCCGCAGCCTTTAAACTACGATTAGTAAAATTAAACTGATTTGAATAGTGCGATGACCAAGGGAAGTGGGGATTCATTTCTATACTTAAGTGACCAGTATAAAATATATTTTTCGACCTGTTTTCATACCTACCAAATATACCTACATGAAATTTCATAAAAATCGATCTAACCGCTTTTGAAGGAGTGTGACGACAATAGATTTTCATATATAATATAAAGGACTTAGGTCTTATAATAAATGTTATTTTACTCTACGAGTAACATAGTGTACAAAAAATAAGATTTATAAAATCTTGCAGTTTTAAATAAGTTGGAATTGAATTTATTAACTTTCTGTATCGCAACATAATATGATTGGATCTACCATATATCTAAAATAATCAGACTTTAACTATCGTTGGTTTGCTCATACAAATCATACATATTATAATCTATCAAGCACAGATATGCTATGCATAATAGTCGACATGCGCTACGAATAAAGACTGGCTGTATTAGGGGAGAGCGGGGTTCGAAGTTCCGATTTTAGAGTAGAGCACAATATTACTGAAATGGATAGACTGTAATTCATGATTCCTTTATAAATAGAGGCAGAAATTATTCTAGTTTCAAGTAGTATAGTTAAAATTATAAATAATCCTAATGTAATAAGGGACAAGATATTTTTCTGTAGAAAGTCAACAAGGAACAACTCGCCCCGCGATGGGGCTGGTTGTTCCTTCTTTGAGGCAAGTTGTTCCGCTGTCAACTTCTGACATAAAATATACAATATTAATGGGATAGATATGTATAAAGTAAATAAAGCATGCGTAACTGTATGTTTATTACAGCTTTTATTAGAAAAGTGTACAAAATCCTAAAGATTTTGATGCACTTTCAATAACTTGAATGATTTACAAAAATAAAACTACAACAAAAAACATTATTTCTAATAGGTACTGAAATCTAACCTAACTAATTGGTTTAAGGCTGTTGTAAAGATTTCAAACATAAACCAACTTTGACTAACTCAAATTATGTCATATTTATTAAAAAAAAAACTAAATAAAAAATCTAATAATTCTAGAATTTCACCTTAGTCATTTTTCCATTCAGTTTAATACAACCATCTTTATTGAGATCAATTGTCTACTAAGTGCTTTACTTTGTAATAATTTAGATAATTATTATTATACAATAAATCAAAATTTCATCGTCAGAGTTGCTATAAGAATAAACATAGGAATGAACTTCTTCAGATTTTAGGTATTTTAAAATGTGCCCAATACTTGCACATAATACATTCAATCCATTGCTCTCGTGGTTGTGAATTGGAATATGAATCGCAACATAATGTACAATACCATTCCAGGCCATATTCTTCGATATCATTTTCATTCGCATACACTGCCAATTCATCGGTAACCAAAGTGCCTCACTCAGCAGCTACTATTACCTGCTTAAGCCCCTTTGAAGCTACTATCTTTTTTGGTTTCAATACAGTGATAACTCCTTTTTCATGTACTAGTTTCTTAAAGAACCCAGTAATACTGTGCCGGTTAAAAGAAGACACGCATTTTGCACTGGTAGTTTCGGGCGTTCATTGGGAAAAAGCCGTGTTTTTTTTTTCAAAAAACCTGTGAACCAATCAGATCCAAAAAACACAAATCCCGCTTCTTGATTTCTGTGCCAGAAGACAGAAATGTTAGGCATTTCAAAGTTAACAGCATAACTGTTATCAATCTTTAAAATGACCAAAGTAGATTGACGCACACTTCTTCAGCCAACGTCTTTTCCTGGCCGTGGTTTAAATACCTGCCGTGAATAATAGTAACCCACGGTTGGTGTTATATAGGCCTTCAACTAGCGAAATAATGTCAAATGACATATTTCCAATTCCCAGGCTTAATCTTACGACCGCCTTTCATGACGGCATCAGGTGCCCGTTGTAAAATATCAACTGAGATATTGCCCGCGTTCAGTTTTCCGTTTATAGTTCCTCATCCTAAAATAAAGTTTTAACTCTATTAATAATTCATACTTACGAGTGTCATTATGGGGCACGTTGTTCCGCGGAACAACTAGCCCCCATCTAAAGGAACTTTGAACCCCAAATTTCAATTTGAAAATTATCTCTAATCTTACTAAAATGGTTTATAAAAAGCTAACAATGACATTGAAAAATAAGTCTGTATAGTATTTCCAACAGATAATGACAAACCACGCTGAATTCGATCTAAAAATGACTTCAATAGACCAAAAAGTATAAGGAAGAAAAAATTTACTGACGTACTGTTTCTGTGACTCCTATCAACTACCACTATGAAGCGCCGACAGCGCACCACTAAAATGGTTGGAAGCAGTCAATAGAAAAGATAAAAACTTCATGTAAAATTAAAAATGAAATTTGTTTTAAAATGTTAGTGTTAAATACTGTCTATTTTTATCAATAAATTAGTATCCAACGGTAATACTGTTCAAAATTGTAAAAAACAATCTCGAAAACTACCATGACTTTGCAGACATTTATATTTTTTTATCAAATTCTATAGTAGTTATCCTTGGAATAATATTTAGCGTTAATTAAAAAATATCGCGTTACTCACAATAATAATTAGTAATTAAAATCGCCAAATGCTTATTCGGTCTTATTGGGCTAAGTTTAATGTTTGAATGTACAATATAAAGTTTTTTACTTTTTTGTATTACACACATATACACACATATTCACGACAAGTTCTTTGCAGGTGAAGCAGATAATATCGAGTGCTAAATCTCGCCATCCTTTCAGATCTGCCTGGCTTCCTGTACATTTATTAGGATTTTTATACAAATACGCCGGTTTCGGTGAGTCTTTACACTACTTTCGGATAATACCCGACCGTTTTGATCAAAGAATGTTAACACGGCTCTAGGCAACAGCGCAACTAGATCTCCCCGGGTACCTACATCCTTCTAGATTCGCATCGTATAATTATCTGCTTTATCAATATTTCGCCTGTAATATTTTTCTAATTTTTTTTTGGATTTCTTTCAACCGTTTTTTTTAATTTAGCAAACCAGAGTATATATGACAACTTACATTAATTTAATGGCTGCAACGCATCATGTAGTATTTATTAAACCCCCGGTTTTGGAGATATCTGTGGGCGGCAGTGATCACATGTTATATAAAAAAGACGTATTTTCTAATAGCTAGAAATACAAGTTACAGATAGCAAATATGGTAAAGGTATGTTGAAAAACTGAGGCTGAGACTTTCAACCTCTAAGTTTACCAGTTTTTCTACCCACAAAACTGAAATGTGATAGTAATGAGCATTGATATTATGGTGGACGCTTCAATACATTAAACTTCAATAATTTTGCGTGTGCTATTTCCAAACGTCCTTCTAGCATAATTATTGTGTTCGTCTTATGGCATTATATAATTATCAAGTATAATTCCGGATATTTTACCGATTGTAAAAGGCGTTTCGTAGTAAATATTGATCAGGATGCATTCCATTTGTATCGCTCATACAATACAGTAGAAAACAATACTAGTAGAACAATTACAGGTGACATCATACTTTTTAGAAATTTAAATTAGATAATATGATCTTCAAATATCGAACGTTGAGAAATCATTTAAACCGTCTCATTGGGCGAGAGGTTAGCGTACTTACCTAACTCCATCGACCATCCACGAGATTTGGGTTCGTTTTCAACGGGGACAGGCAGTTATATGATGACCATTTAGATGTCTGCGTTTTTGGGTCTGGGTGATTATCAATTTTATTCTGTTATCTATTTAACAATTTCTATGTCAGTATCATTGCCTAATATTCATAATGCATTCATATACCCAATTGCTTCCTTGCGTATGAGATTTATTTATTTAAAATTTATGCACAGTAGTGTACAAATTTTTTGTATATTTTCTATCAGGCAACCTATCTCATTAAGAGAGCTTAGTTGGATGGGGTGCACAG
>DVZK01001150.1:0-10020 GCA_018236665.1 Calephelis perditalis
TTTATTTTGTATTTGGTAGCGGAAACCTAAATAATAAATAATTTTAGCATCAATTATTTTTTAAAAAGGACAATACCTACCTAAAAATCTACAAAATCAAAAAGTATTTCTGCAGCTCACCAGTGTGATGATTTACCATCAGTTGAGTCAGAGGCACAACCAGGGCTCAAACGACTAACCGAAGATACTAAGTCCCACAATGTGATAGGTGGCAATTGGCAAGCCTATCGCCAACCGGGCTCATATCCTATCACGAGCAACATTTTTAATAGAACATCGGAAAAACCGAATTTTCTTTATCAAATCAAGTCAAGTCCAACAACTGAACCGCTAGACCACAGAGGCGATACTTTGTTTTCAAACATTATGAATATAGCTTGTGCGCCATCTGTGATATTTTATAGTTATCAATAAATTTGTTTGTGTTTGTAAAATGTATGGTAGAATGTGTAATGTTTTATATATTGATAAGATTGACTTTATTATCCATAATATTATTGCGCTACATTATATCTGCGCTACTTCTACATACAGTCTATAAGTATGCTAATTTCAAAATTCTCCGTTCTTCCAATGTTCGTAAAAAGAGGTCCAAAGTTTTTGCTTCATGTATTAGTATTATGATGATATATAGAGCACATTCCGTACCTACCTACCTACTTATTTTACCTACTCTGCAGATCGCTCCGGTTTTTTTCGAAGGTGGTGTCGAAAGTCTGAAAAATCGGCATGTTTATACGAAAAGAGTGATGAATTTGTAGTAAAATAAGCAGGTCTGCAATAATCGTGATATTGGGCTTTTAATACTCTCTGCCTACGTTAGGTACTTAGCGTGAATGTATTAATTAAGTTTAATAAAACCCAAATTGATGTACTAAAATGAATAATTGTAATGAATTGCTTTCAATCTGGAAAGTTTGGGACAAAAACTCCTGTTACGGGTTTAAGTGATAAGTTTTTCAATTTGCCCACATTTATTGTATTATTCGGGATATAAAAAACTATTTTTATGGAAGAAGAAAACAAAATGGTTTACCCAAACACAAATGATAAGCTTATAAGTTATAACAAGACCCGACTCGAATTGATATCTGTCATCAATATCTATGGTGTAAACAATACCTGTAGTACGGGAGCCCAAGAGGTGATTTAGGGAGTTACTCGAGCGCGTTAAATTATTGCAATTTGTTTAACACCTCCACAATTGCTGATTTTGACTTAAAATATACAACATACATCAAATTAAAGTGGGTGGATTAAAGATTACGATGTACTCATCACATACCAGTAATTGTATATTTTAATGGTCTGAAAATTTACGCGTGACGTAATGGAGTGGGAGGTTTAGAAACTGTCTAACAAAAGCATCTGTTACAGTTAACTGGCTGTCTGATATATTTCCAGAGACACATTAGACAAATACGCTATCAATATCTGATGCACTCCGTCGTGCTCTATACCAGAGTCACTCTGGTAACTACAAATAAACTATTTCTTAAAATACATTAGTTTTCGTTTTAAAATCAACAACTTTTACAATTTTCTAGTACAAATGTAAAGTGGATTTTCTGGAGAGTATGCTCCCCATTGGAGCTACTTTCAAAGCGAATTACTTCTTAATCTAGCACACGTATAGTTGTACGCCACATACAACGTTATACGCGTTGTGTGTAAATTATTTTAAGATAAAACTGATCGGTGCTTATCAGAGAGGTTCTGCTGCCCAAATGTGGTCAAACTGAAGTACTGTATTTTTTCAGCTTTTAGATGCTCTTTATATAAAAATCACATGACTTTTTATTAAAAATTATAAACATCACATGAACTTTTTACCATTTATTCGATAAAGTTCAATAGCCTATCCAATTTCTATCTCAGTCGCTCATGTAACTATACGTTTGTAATCCTGAGCACCTCTACTACTAAGAGTCGTTGCCAATTTTATTGTGACATTTATCAAGAAAATTTTACACCACGGTTTCTTCCACGTATAAACGATTCTTTTTATGTTATGAGATAGCGAACAAGCAGACGACTCTACTGACATTTAGAAACAACGCGGTCGCCTTTACATACCATCGATGTTACTGGTGCATCGTTATGCCCGAGATCTAAGCGAAGTATACAAATTTACTAGCTACAACAACCTCCATCATGGAACACAAAAATTGCGGGCACTGACGCTATGGCGGTAGGAATAGATAAAACGTTTACTTATTACCGAGTTATAATTGACTAGTGCAATAATTAACTCACTATAATTAACTATACTGTAAACACTACGCTAAAAATAACTCACGTTGGTGAGTTTACTGTTCACAAACTAAACTTATTTTAGATGCATACTATCTTTATCAAATGAAACAAAAGAAAAAGAGGGTGGACTAATATGTGTTTAAGTTGCATCGGCGAGGCCCCTTTCCCGTCTTTCCCAAAACCAATCTAAAAACTTTGTCTTATACTACTTATATTGTTACACCATGGTTTTACCAAACATGATTTGACATTAGCGTGATTTGACAGACCAACAATAGCGTGCGATGTGGTCGTCACATTCCGATGAATCGTTAATTAGAATGTGCTAAACTTGTCCGTTTTGAAATAGTTGAGCATAGTTTGAATTTTAAAATGAACACCAATCCTTCCATTAAGGAAATTCAATAAAAATAAGTTATATTCCTGTGCCTGTCCCAACTATTTTCATATCTCCAATGTACAGAGAACTTTTCTACGTGCACCTAAGTTAAATATTTTAAACTAGCTGCGCCCCGCGGTTTCATCCGCGTAAGTCCCAATCCCGCGGGAACTCCGGGATAAAAAGTAGCCTATATGTTATTCTGGGTCTTCAGCTACCTACATACCAAATTTCATCGTAATCGGCTTTGTATTTTTTGCGTGAAAGAGTAACAAACATCCATACATCCATACATACAAACTTTCGCATTTATAATATGAATAGGATTAATACTTCTGTGAAAAAAAAATTGTCGTTGTTTTGAATTAGCTTCATTTTTCTGCAGCTTGGTACTCGACGGTGATAATCGTGCTACTATACAATTACTTATAAGCAAAATGGATCCCCAAATTAAGATAGAAAATACTATACTTCTTTTTAGTAGTGCTTAAGTAAAAAAATATGGAAAATGAATATCTAACGATTACCAAACGCTTCAGGAACGAAAATTAAAACGAAGGTTTTAGTGTCACAGATTAAACATCTTACAGTAAACGGTCTAAGTAAATGTAGACTGTTGTTGTAAAGTATGTAAGCCTTTCTTATCTTTTTATCAACGGAGCAATACCCTTATAGTTACATTATTTTTAATTAGAATTAGATAAATAGACAACAATGTGATAAAGAACATTTTCCAGTATTGTTAATAAGAATAATTTAAAAAAAGATAATGTAAACAGAGTAAAATAACAAAACATCCACTTCAATTCCAATATGTCGTCAAGTAAACAACGCATTGTTAAATATGACTCAAAAACCATTTGTCGGATCTGCTTAAATTTAAATAAGGACAACCGGAAACGACCCGGATAAGTGTCATCGTAATTGGTTCATTCAGTAAAAAAACATAAGGTGACACACATAAAAAAACAGTTGAATAAAACACCTTATTTTCGACAGTCGGTTGTGAAGGCAAACTTGACCACGTGGCATCTAAAGTTATTCATAAGTAAGTTCTATTAACTGCCACAGTTTTTTTTTTGATAACTTTATATACATTTTGTATGAATGTTATATCGTGTTTAAAGTCATTGTTAATTCAAATGGTTTGAGTAAAACGACTTGGAGAAATATAATTATCATTTTTGTACATACCTAATGGAATAATACATCTTTGTGTGTCCTATTTTATTGTACCTGGATTTACTGATGTAGGTCCTCTGTGTTTAACAAAGCTTCAACCTTGAGCTTATTAATATTTAAATTATGATTAAAGATATGAAACATACTCAACTACACAGCTCACTACCTTTGTTATCTAGATACCTCTGTTAATATCCTAGTCTACACCAAAACGTGTGTATTTACGTACGGTCGTAACAGCCGAGATGGATCGCATGCCTGCTCTGACTAGTTTATCGTTTGTTAAATTTACTCCTTTGATGTTTTATTAAAAATTCTAATTACGGTTCTCTCTGTTTTCAGAACTACCCACAGAAGAAGGTAAGGAGCCATGAATCAGCGGTTTGATATTACAAAACCTTTTATCACCCACACTACAAAATATTCACGCAAATTTGAACATGTCATAATTGATATGCAAATAAGTTGCAAACTTGTAAATTATTTTTTTGTTATTTGAAGTCTACATTTACTATTAATTGATCTTGAACTAAGTTCTTTATAAAGCAGTTTTATTTAATTTAAAAATTAACTGCTCTATTTTCCATTTCGTTGGCATATTTTAAGCTTTGTCATTTTTTCGATTTTTCGAAGGGCAATCATTTTAAATGTTTTCGTTGATATTCTACTCCTTGCAACATTGAATTTCATAAAATTCAAGTAATATAGCTTATTAAAATGTCACTTTTACAATGTTGCTATATAGATATGTTTGGATATTATTATAGTTAACGTCCTCATTTTCTGTATTGCATTATTTAAAATTAGAGATTGCTTATTAGGTTTACCATAAACATGTTAATGTTCAGAATCCCAATCTTTAAAAATGTATATTCTTTATAGGCAAAAGTATATGGCAATTAGTTCTGGAGCAATTCGATGACCTCTTAGTCAAGATTTTACTGTTAGCTGCTATTATATCATTCGTAAGTATTACTTTGGTTGTATTTAACGTAAATAATATGAAGAAATAAGATTTTTGTTAATTGCGAATGTTGTTATGTTTCAGGTATTAGCTTTATTTGAAGAGCACGAAGATGCTTTCTCAGCATTCGTAGAACCTTTCGTAATTTTACTAATTCTTATTGCTAACGCTGTAGTAGGAGTATGGCAGGTAAAGTATTTCAAAACAGTACTGTATTAATAATTATATTAACAGATTTATATATATCTACTATATTTCATTTGTAGGAAAGAAATGCAGAATCCGCCATAGAAGCTTTAAAAGAATACGAACCCGAAATGGGAAAAGTAGTAAGACAAGACAAATCCGGTGTACAAAAGGTCCGAGCGCGAGAGATCGTCCCCGGTGATGTCGTTGAGGTGTCTGTCGGTGACAAAATTCCCGCCGATATCCGGCTCATCAAGATTTATTCCACTACCATTCGTATCGACCAGTCTATCCTGACTGGTGAGTCGGTGTCAGTTATCAAACACACAGACCCCGTTCCTGACCCCCGAGCTGTGAACCAAGACAAGAAGAACATTTTATTCTCCGGTACCAACGTCGCCGCTGGCAAGGCTCGTGGTGTTGTCATTGGCACAGGTCTTAACACTGCCATTGGTAAAATCCGTACTGAAATGTCTGAAACTGAAGAAATCAAAACACCTCTGCAACAAAAACTCGATGAGTTCGGTGAACAGCTGTCCAAAGTTATCTCAGTCATTTGCGTTGCCGTATGGGCTATCAACATTGGTCACTTCAACGACCCCGCCCATGGTGGAAGCTGGATTAAAGGTGCCGTATACTACTTCAAAATTGCGGTCGCTTTGGCTGTTGCTGCTATTCCTGAAGGTTTACCCGCTGTCATTACAACTTGTCTTGCCCTCGGTACCAGAAGAATGGCTAAAAAGAACGCTATTGTAAGGTCACTGCCATCTGTAGAAACTCTTGGTTGTACATCTGTTATTTGCTCAGATAAGACTGGTACACTGACTACTAACCAAATGTCTGTATCTCGTATGTTTATCTTTGAGAAAGTTGAGGGATCTGACAGCAACTTCTTGGAATTTGAAATTACTGGTTCAACGTATGAACCTATCGGAGACGTTTACTTGAAGGGACAAAAAGTCAAAGCCAGCGAATTTGATGCGCTACAGGAGCTCGGCACCATTTGCGTTATGTGTAATGACTCTGCTATCGATTTCAACGAATTCAAACAAGCTTTCGAAAAGGTCGGTGAGGCTACTGAAACTGCCCTAATTGTACTCGCTGAGAAAATGAATCCTTTCAACGTTCCCAAAACTGGTCTCGACCGCCGTTCTGCCGCTATTGTTGTTCGTCAAGAAGTTGAAACAAAATGGAAGAAAGAATTCACACTGGAATTCTCCCGTGACAGGAAATCTATGTCCTCATATTGTACTCCCCTTAAGCCATCCCGTCTTGGAAATGGACCCAAATTGTTCGTCAAAGGTGCACCTGAAGGTGTGTTGGAACGCTGCAGTCACGCGCGTGTTGGAACTAACAAAGTACCTCTGAACTCTACTCTTAAGAACCGTATTTTGGAACTCACTAGGCAATATGGTACTGGCCGTGATACTCTTCGTTGCTTGGCCTTGGCTACCGCTGATAATCCAATGAAACCTGACGAAATGGACCTAGGCGATTCCACCAAATTCTACACTTATGAAGTTAACCTAACATTCGTTGGTGTTGTCGGCATGTTGGATCCCCCCCGTAAAGAAGTATTTGACTCGATCGTTCGTTGCCGTGCTGCTGGTATTCGTGTAATTGTCATCACTGGTGATAATAAGGCTACAGCTGAAGCTATCTGCAGGTAACTATATAAAAATAAAAAAAACTATTAGTAATAGTTGGATAGCCAAAATTATTCAATCAATACTTTAAAAGTCAAGCATAAGTTAAACCTAGGCACTTCCGTAACATTTCTTCCTTTAAATTAAGTCATTTCTCACCTCCAGTGTTATTATCTTGTTCATATTTGGACCAAAGCTCAATTTTCTTATGGTTATTTTTAGTGATTGTCGATTGAGCAAGGCAATCTCAAGACACACTTGCGACCGGTTTCCGAAACGCCAATAAATTTTTATCTACTATTTAGCTCTTCATAGCAACTGTTTAACACGAATTTGGCTTAGAAGGCTATACCGATCATGTTAAAAATCTTTTCGGTTCGCTTCGATTTAGAAGTCGAAACCGAAGCTATGTTTAGAGAAGAATGTCACAATTACTTTATCTTTCCATAATTTACCGCTAACTGATTTTTAGGCGTATTGGCGTGTTCACTGAAGATGAGGACACAACTGGCAAGTCATACTCTGGTCGTGAATTTGATGATCTACCAGTATCTGAACAGCGTGCTGCCTGCGCCAAGGCCCGTCTCTTCTCCCGTGTAGAACCTGCCCACAAGTCCAAGATTGTCGAGTATTTGCAGAGCATGAACGAAATTTCTGCTATGGTAAGTTTATAAACCGATATGCCAAACACACATGAACGACTAAGGCTCAGCTTGCCTAAACTTCGTACGTCTAATAATATGACCAGAGCAATTAGTAAAGTTAAAAAAAATCTCTTATTCTTGACGCAGTTATGAAATCGCTCGTCTACGCAATACCTAAGTCATGACCACATAAATGTCTTAATAAATTTGTCTTTATAAATCTGAAATGTTTATTAAATTTAAAACCACTTAATAAAATGTGTTAGTTTTTTCCGTTATTGAATGTTTCCAATTGTAATAATTGGAAGTGCTGCTGGAAATGTTTACGTTAGGCTTCAGCTGTTTATAAACCGTAGTCGTTTCATATCATATCTGATTCGAACATGGAACATATTTGTAATTGATCTAATTTTAGATCGGTTTACTAAAATTGATTTTTGTTTTGTTCATTTTGGAAAATTGCGATGTTTTGTTATCTATATATTAACACGTGATGCCAAAACTTTGGACCCCTTTTTACAAAAATTGCGCAGACTCATGAGCATAAAATTTGGCACACTTACAGTTTATGTGTAGGAGAAGTGCAGAACGCTAATCTTTTTTAATAATAATGTTTATAAAGTACATTAAATCAATAAATAAAACAATACCCACACTGCCATGCATTTGACACACAACGAATATATTGATGATAACGATAAAAGATCACAAATGGCGCACTAAAAAAAGTAGTTGGTCTTGAGAAATGAAGATGGCGTACTTATCAACAAGATGTTAAAATTTATTATGGTACCAACGGCCGACCTAATACTAGTGTATTAGTTAAATAGCGAACAGCGCATCTTGTTTCATTCAAAAATGTTACGGAACATATGTAGAAAAATTCTTGTTTAAGATTCTAGAATTTTTGTTTACGTTTGAGAAGTTTTTGAAATAACTCTTTTAAGTTTTTTATATTTTCGAAGTACTAAATACACAGCTTTATGCTTAACCTAACATCCCCCTTTCCTGATCATGATTTCCCTTTACTTTTGTCTTGAATAATGATGATTAAACAGGCATATAAACGTTCCAGACCGGTGACGGTGTGAATGACGCCCCCGCGCTGAAGAAGGCCGAGATCGGTATCGCCATGGGCTCCGGGACCGCCGTCGCCAAGTCCGCCGCCGAGATGGTGCTCGCCGATGACAACTTCTCCTCCATTGTAGCTGCTGTAGAAGAAGGTAACATGCATTTTCTTGAAAAGGCTTGTAACTTTAAACGACTGAAGGGCAAAAATCGTCCCTGCAACAAAAAAATTTAAAAAATTGGGGAAAAAAACTGACTTTTGACAGTTTTTTGCACCTCTGAGACAAGAAGAATTAAAAAAATAGACTCAGGATCCGACGAATTAGTGACAAGAAAATATAAATTTCAGGTCGTGCCATCTACAACAACATGAAGCAGTTCATCCGTTATCTGATCTCTTCCAACATTGGTGAAGTAGTGTCCATCTTCTTGACGGCCGCCCTCGGTCTCCCTGAAGCTCTGATCCCAGTACAACTGTTGTGGGTCAACTTGGTCACTGATGGTCTGCCCGCCACCGCCCTCGGCTTTAACCCACCTGATCTTGACATCATGGACAAACCCCCACGTAAAGCTGATGAAGGTCTCATCTCTGGATGGTTGTTCTTCAGGTGAGATAGAAATTCAAATGGTGTCTTATGAAGAAATTTAAATCTTCCAGATTTTCCATCTTTCTAATTCTTTTGAAAGTTCTGATACCTGTTGTTTTTGTGGGTCAACCTAATCAAAATGGCGATACATTTTTATAAGGTTTCCTTGGTTTGAATCCTTTTGACCTAGAAAGGTAACCAACACCCAGCAATAATAGTATTCACACCAAACTAAACCTTTGTAGTCCAAAACGTTATGGGTGCGTTGTCACCTTCTAGACGGGATGTTGAACCTGTTGCGTAAGTTTATCTAATACTCTTACCTACGATGCGGAACAAAATTATCACAAACATAATATATTGTGCTATGAGTTAAAATGTTGGATACTTTTTTTTACTTTTTCTTTAATAAAAAAAGAAAATTATGAATCAATAAATCTTTAACTTATCCATATCTTATTTCATCAAAATCGCTGCAGCCGTTTAGCCGTAAAAGCGTAGACTTTTTCAGTCAGAAGAAGAAGTTTTGTCAGAAGACTGACAGACTTTTTTACAATGTTAGTATATCGATTGAAGATTTCAAAATGTGCTAGCATTTTTTAATTTAATTTTCGTATATTTTTTTATTTCATTATTTCACACGTGCTTGTGACAATTATTGTGTGTTGTACACTTGTACGAGATAACAATAAATATGTGCACTTGCAGGTACATGGCCATCGGTGGGTACGTCGGCGCGGCCACGGTCGGAGCGGCCTCCTGGTGGTTCATGTACTCCCCGTACGGGCCACAGATGTCCTACTGGCAGCTCACTCACCATCTGCAGTGCATCGGCAACTCCGAGGACTTCAAGGTAAGAATGAATGGACGCGCGAAGAATGAACAGAAAAGGACTTACAAGTCAGAAAATTCCTAGTTCAAACGAAGAAATTATACTTCAAAGAAGTATACCTATATGTTAAACTCGGCTAGAGGGCTAATAACAGTTTATATCGCGATGTTTTTATTTTATCTTACCATTAAAATTCACATGTTCAATGGAAGACTCGAAGGACCAAAAAATATGTGTGGGAAAGGGTTAAGGTTGACTTACCGGTGAGCGTCACTC